>CM076571.1:967695904-967989605 GCA_034641835.2 Pinus albicaulis | reverse complement strand
TGGTGGCCACCCGCCTATTCCACTTGGGCCCCCACCATTGTCTCTTTCAGTTTTTCCGTTTTGGCATAACTTACTATTTTTCGCAGTTTTTCGGGTCCTGAACTTCCGGAGCCGTTTTGAGGCCCTAAACGACGTTTTTTGGGTACGAAAGCGCCAGCGAATTTTCTGATAAAATTCGTCCCGACAGCTGTAGTCCTCGGATAGAGCTTTCTAATGATGTATCATATGTGTCAAACGGAGATAGTATGCCAAAGTTACGTCCCTGGGAAGTTGAAACACCAATTTACCCAAACGGGGCCCATAGTTTTGGCGCTTCATCTCCTAGGGTTAGGTTTTTGGGATGTTTAGGGTTCTCCATTGTTTCTCAATAATAAATAAGCCCTCGCGCCTCATTGTAAAGCAGTTCAGAGGTCTGTAGCCACCACATCTCTTCTCAGAGATAGCTACCAGTACCCTAGCTAGTTTTATTTCCATTGTCTGTAAGCAAATTTCAGTTCTTTGATATTAATGAAATGAAGTGTTATTTCCGCTGCATCTCTGTATTTATGGTTATGTGTTTATTCTGTTACGTTCCTGCATAAATCCGGATCAGTGGTGTCAGAGCGGTGCGCACTCGATCATGACATGTGAGGTCGGTGCTGGTGGGGCTTGATGCGGCGGAACCTTTACCGAATCGACCTCGCAAGCCTCGACGGACGCCCATGGGGGATGAAAAGAAAGATGAGGGAGCAAGAGATCCTATCAAAATATTGCTCGAGGAAGCCCTCGAAAAACAAAGGAACATAGTGATGGATAACTTTGTTCGAGGATCCTTCAACGGCCCTTGCCAGAGCGTGCCCATCGCCGTCGATTGGCCACTGCGGGTTGCGATCCCCTTTGGTACAAGTAAATTTTGACATTCCCATATTTTGAGGTCAAATAGAGCAGGTGCGGTAGATAGATGGTTAGTCTATTGAAGGATATTTCTCTGGTCTGACTTTTCGAATAGGGAGAAGATTGTTTTTGCACTCCTCAAAGCTACCCCCCATGTTAAGGACTGGTGGGAAACCTACTGTGAGAACAAGGACCAGACAGAACCCTCTCTGTTCTCGGCCGTACCAACTTGGAATTCTTTCCGAGACGCCGTCAAGGAACAGTACTATCCCGTGGGGAGCTCTGAGGACAAGTACATACAATGGACCACGCTGCGACAACAAAGGGATCAAGATGTGCACGAGCTGACGAATCTGTTCCATACCCTGCGCACAAAGTTGGGTATCAAAGATTCAGAGAAAAATTTGGTGCTAAAGTATCGCAGCTGTCTGCACAGATACATTCAGGAAGAAATGGAGTTCCTCGACATCTCCTCGCTTGGTACGGCATACCGGTATGCTGCCAAGATTGAGCAGAAATTCAAACAGAAGAAGCGAGACTTTGGATCTGCGAATCAAAAGCAAACGGGGCCCATAGTTTTGGCGCTTCATCTCCTAGGGTTAGGTTTTTGGGATGTTTAGGGTTCTCCATTGTTTCTCAATAATAAATAGGCCCTCGCGCCTCATTGTAAAGCAGGTCAGAGGTCTGTAGCCACCACATCTCTTCTCAGAGATAGCTACCAGTACCCTAGCTAGTTTTATTTCCATTGTCTGTAAGCAAATTTCAGTTCTTTGATATTAATGAAAGGAAGTGTTATTTCCGCTGCATCTCTGTATTTATGGTTATGTGTTTATTCTGTTGCGTTCCTGCATAAATCCGGATCAGTGGTATCAGAGCGGTCTGTTTTTTCTCGATCCTTCTTTGCATGTCCCCAACGAGGTCGGGGTATAAGGAGCTAGGGCTTGATCTGGTGGAACCTTTGCAAGATCAGCCTCGCAAACCTCGACGGACGCCCATGGGGGACGAAAAGAAAGATGGGGGAGCAGGAGATCCTATCAAAATATTGCTCGAGGAGGCCCTCGAAAAACAAAGGAACGCGATGATGGATAGCTTTGCTCAGATCCTTCAACGGCTGCCCACCGGCGGTGCATCTGCATCCAGTAGCCACTCTGGAGTTGCGACTCCTTTTAAGGTACAAGTAAATTTTGACATTCCCATATTTGAGGGTCAAATAGACGCAGATGCCGTAGATAGATGGTTGAATCTATTAGAAGGATATTTCTCTCTTCATGACTTTTCAGACTGGGAGAAGATTATTTTTGCACTCCTCAAAGCTACCCCCCATGTTAAGGACTGGTGGGAAACCTACTGTGAGAACAAGGACCAGACAGAACCCTCTCTGTTCTCGGCCGTACCAACTTGGAATTCTTTCCAAGACGCCATCAAGGAACAGTACTATCCCGTGGGGAGCTATGAGGACAAGTACATACAATGGACCACGCTGCGACAACAAAGGGATCAAGATGTGCACGAGCTGACGAATCTGTTCCATACCCCGCGCACAAAGTTGGGTATCAAAGATTCAGAGAAACATTTGGTGCTAAAGTATCGCAGCTGTCTGCACAGATACATTCAGGAGGAAATGGAGTTCCTCGACATCTCCTCGCTTGGCACGGCATACCGGTATGCTGCCAAGATTGAGCAGAAATTCAAACAGAAGAAGCGAGACTTTGGATCTGTGAATCAAAAGCAAGGAAAAGGTGCTTCCAAACCGCAGAACAAAGGACAGAGCATGGCGGCAAAAGACAACCCGTCAAAGCCACAAGAAAAGAACAACACCGTAAAGCCAAAGAAGGACACGGGAAAGTGGTGTGAGTTCCATAAGAGCTCCACTCACAACACAAGTGAGTGTCGGGCCAAGCAGTCGTTAGTGGCCGAGATGAGGGCTTCTGAGTCAGATGCATGCTCTGACTCCGAATCAGAACCTGAAAAGGGGAATGAAAAAGGGAAACAGATTATTGATGCGGAGCCCAACGCCACCGTTGCCACTACAAAGGTCCAGAAGGAGGAACCGGAAGATCCAGAGGAGGAGGAACGTCTCTTCCACTCCCAGATGTGGGTAAAGGGCTCCCCCGTACAGTTCATTGTCGACAATGGGAGCCAAAAGAACCTCATTTCAGCAGACGCCGTGAAGCGGTTGGACTTGCCAACCACAGCTCACCCACATCCATACACCATCGGGTGGCTTCACCAAGGACGAGATCTCCGCGTCAGCCAGCAGTGCCGCCTTCCCTATAGCATCAAGCCCTTCACGGATGAGGTATTATGTGACGTTGCTCCTATCGATGTTTCTGATGTATTATTAGGACAACCATACTTGTGGAAGCGTCATGCTGTGTATGAGTCTCGACCTCATGCTGTTATTATTACTTTGGGAAATAAGTTGTACAGGATACCAGAGGTACCACCTCCTACGACTATCTCTTTGGTTACTGCAAAACAATGCAGTAAGCTCATTTCCCAAACCAGAAAATTCGTTTTCCTGATGATCCGCCCCCAGGGCAAGAAGAAGACTGTGGCCACGACCTCCAGACAGGGCCCCTCTGCACGACAACAACAAATGGATAAGGTCGTGGAGGAGCACGGGGACATCTTCACCTCACCCACAGGGGTTCCTCTGCACTGCCAGGTCAAGCACCCGATTGATCTGACCCCAGGTGCGCCACTACCCAATGGACCGATCATCGACGTCGTTTCGGAAAATGATGAAATCAAGAGGCAGATTCAGGAGCTGTTGTAGAAAGGCCGCATCAAGTTCATCGCCCGATTCCGATCGTTGGTACGTAAGAAGGATGGGACGGGAGACTCAGATGGACTATCAGGCGCTGAACAAGATCACTGTCCGGAATAGGTACCCAATCCCACGGATTGATGACCTTCTGGACCAACTCCAAGGTGCAAAATATTTCAGTAAGATCGACCTGAAGTCTGGGTATCACCAGGTACCAATTGAACCTTCTGATGTGTGGAAGACTGCCTTCAAAGCTAAGGAAGGCCTTTTTGAATGGCTGGTCATGCCTTTCGGGTTGACAAATGCTCCCGCAACCTTCATGAGGATGATGGACGACATCTTGCGTCCATTCACCAACTCATTCGTAGTGGTGTACTTGGATGACATTCTGATCTTCAGCAAGACTTGGGAAGAGCACCTTCATCACATCCGACAAGTCCTCCAAACACTGCGGCAACACAAGTCGTGTGCCAATTTGGAGAAGTGCACGTTTGGCATGACCCAGGTTCAATATCTGGGATACATTATTGATGAAAGGGGGGTGCATGTGGATCCAGCCAAGATCCAAGTCATTCGGGATTGGCCAGCCCTGACTACTATAACAGAGCTTCGCAGCTTTCTGGGTCTTGCTAATTTCTACCGTAGATTCGTGTTGGGATTCTCTCATATCACTTGGCCCTCGAGTCAAGTCACCAAAGGAGGAGCGAGAGCAAAATTCTTTTGGTCGGAACCTCAACAGAAGGCGTTCAAAGAATTGAAAAATCGCCTCTGTTTCCATTTCAAGGTTTCCATACCTTACCGTACTCTGCAGCAACTATTTGAGATCGGTACGCATGCCCCCCGACTATGCTATTGGGGCAGTTCTTACTCAATAGGGACATCCAGTGGCATATCACAGTGAGACATTGTCTGAGACAGTTCGTAAGTATCCCACCTATGACAAAGAAATGTATTCCATTGTGCAAGCCTGTCGACAATGGAAGCATTACATTTTGGGGAAGGAAACAATCATCCACACAGACCACCGGCCCCCGCAGTTCATACAGACACAAGGGAAGTTGCAGAATGATCGCCATCAGAAGTGGTCCACATATCTGCAACAGTTTCATTTGAACATCAAGTACAAGAAGGGTAGCACCAATAATGTTGCAGACTGCCTCAGCCGACCACCGATCGTGGCGCTCACCACTGTGCTCAACTCTTGTGGGCACGAGACTTCTAATTGGCCGTTTCTCTATGAGAGTGACCCAGAATTCGGCCACACTTACAAGGCACTCTTGGGGGGCACGCAAGTTCCAAATTTTCACCTCCAAGATGCACTTTTATGTCACCTGGGACACCTTTGTGTTCCTTCAAGCGAGCGTGCCAAGATGATAAGGGAAGCACACTACAGTCGAGTCGCTGGGCATTTCGGGGTCGAGAAAACAGTAGCAATACTACAGAAGTATTTCTATTGGCCGAACCTTCGAAAGGATGTCGAGAAGCACATCAGATCCTGCACTGCTTGTGCCATTGCCAAACCGACCATCAAGAAGCAAGGCCTATATACTCCACTACCTACCCCTAGTCGACTGTGGGAATCCATCTCCATGGATTACATGTCGGGCCTGCCTTCTACTAAGAATGGAAATGACTGTGTTTTCGTGGTCGTTGACAGATTCTCAAAGATGGCCATCATGGCGGCCTGTAAGAAGAATATCACAGCAGAAGCCACTGCTAAACTCTTCTTTGAACGAGTGTGGGTGCACTTTGGGATCCCACAGCCTATCATATCAGATCGAGATAGCAGGTTCCTCAGCACATTTTGGTCCAGCCTCTGGTCAATGTTGGACACAAAGCTCACCAAGTCCACAGCTTTCCATCCCCAAACAGATGGCCAGACAGAGGTCGTCAACAGAATGATTGTACACATTCTGCGCATGTACAACTCAAAGCATCCACGTACATGGGACGAGAGCCTCCCCTATGTACAACACAGTTATAACCGGGCTCTCCACAGTTCAATTGGCCATAGCCCCTTTCAGGTGGGCTTGGGATTCCAGCCACTATGTCCCATCGACATAGCCATGCCGTTTGCAGCTGCTCAGGCCGATTCAGCTCATGTCCAGTCTGAAGTTGACAAAGCAAGTAGCTTCATCGAGCGCATTCAACACATCCGCCAACAGGTTCATGATATATTGGACAAAGCCAATGCGAAGTACAAGCAGCGCCATGATCAACACCGGGTGCCACACCACTTCCAGGTGGGCGACAAAGTATGGCTACATTTGCAGAAGGAGCGCCTCACTGGACCTCACCGCAAGCTTCGCCCGCTCCGATACCGGCCGTACACCATCACCAAGGCTGTAGGTAACAATGCCTTCGAGCTTAGTATTCCACCATTCCTTGGTCTGCACCCAGTCTTCAATGTGGATCGCCTTCATCCTTACTTTCCACCTCTACTGGACACCTCGGACATTGCAGAACAACTCACACCAACAGAGTTAAACCCAGACTGCATGGAACAGGCCACCACAGATTGTATCATGGACATGCAAATCAAGAACACTCGTCAACAGCAGATCCAACTGTATCGGGTTGTCAAAGCCGGCCAACTCCTGCACCAAGGAAAGTGGTTCACCAGGGACCAAGTTCAGCAGAAATTTCCTCATCTCATGGAGGAACTTAACGCAATGGGGACCATTGCTTCCTAAGGGGGAGGAATGATCCAGGTGGATATTGGTGGCCACCCGCCTATTCCACTTGGGCCCCCACCATTGTCTCTTTCAGTTTTTCCGTTTTGGCATAACTTACTATTTTTAGCAGTTTTTTGGGTCCTGAACTTCCGGAGCCGTTTTGAGGCCCTAAACGACGTTTTGAATCTGCCAGCGAATTTTCTGATAAAATTCGTCCCGACAGCTGTAGTCCTCGGATAGAGCTTTCTAATGATGTATCATATGCGTCAAACGGAGATAGTATGCCAAAGTTACGTCCCTGGGAAGTTGAAACACCAATTTACCCAAACGGGGCCCATAGTTTTGGCGCTTCATCTCCTAGGGTTAGGTTTTTGGGATGTTTAGGGTTCTCCATTGTTTCTCAATAATAAATAGGCCCTCGCGCCTCATTGTAAAGCAGTTCAGAGGTCGGTAGCCACCACATCTCTTCTCAGAGATAGCTACCAGTACCCTAGCTAGTTTTATTTCCATTGTCTGTAAGCAAATTTCAGTTCTTTGATATTAATGAAATGAAGTGTTATTTCTGCTGCATCTCTGTATTTATGGTTATGTGTTTATTCTGTTGCGTTCCTACATAAATCCGGATCACGAAGGCTCCATGTTGGTTTTTCTCTGCAACTGTGATAAAACACGAACAAAATGGTCCGGCCATTTTATTGTTCAAACAACAGTAAGAAAAGTAAAATATGGACAAAAAAGGAGTATTCTGTAGTTAATAATATAGCAGGATAAGACTGTGTAAATACTGAACATTATATAACATAATGTTGTAGAGGGCATCATACTGAGAACTTAGATACAATAATAGAGCCATGCAAATAATACTAGTAAAATCAAGAACTGTGAATAATGATAATTGCTTCTAAAACTGTATAAAGTATATCTGTAAACAGAGTACAAGAAATAATACCAAACCATCGTATGGAAGAAATTAACAATTTGATGTAAATTCTAACTCTGAAATTGAAAGAAATAAAATACAGAAATCTCTATCTTTGATTTATAATAATGGCAACAGTACTGCTAAATGAGTGAAAGAACCGAACATTGAAAAGGCTGAACTTTATATTATTAGTGCAAGAACAAAACTTTATCCGGAACATAGTAATAGCAAGTTCCTCTATATTTTATATTCGTGAAGTCCAGAAATATCACATTCAACACTAAAAACCCCAGTTGACCAAAAAGATAAAAGTAACATAGTAAATATAAACTAGCGCTGGAGGTAACCAACATTCATATCAGTTTTGTACAAACAGAAAATATGGTACAAAAAAAGTATCCATAAATGCGAAATATTAAACTTTATATATATAAGAAAGATTTCGGACCCAGAAATGTTCCACCTTAACCATCACTTACACCGAGCATGCCTCACCAAGTGAGGTAATGAATTCAGAAAACTTGTTAACAAACCATAGCCAAAAACTTGAGACCCTGAGGACATAAGCCGAGACCCAAATGTAAAACACACATGAACTCTAGTTTAGAAAAAAGAAAGTAAATAATTACAACCATCATACATATGCATCTACGGCATGCCCATTTTGGGTATAGTTTGTGGAACGAATTTCAAAATCTAAAGTAACCAAAACAAGATGTCAATGTCGACCTTAAAAGTAGCTCACTTCCATTAGGAATTGTTTTTAGTGGTTATTGTTTTGTTTTAGTACACATCATCTTGTGAACGTCATTTTGTACTTTAAACGTGGATCATAGGATTATGAAAATAGATGATTTAGTTTATGTGAGGTTGAATTCTATTAAATTTCATTTTCAAATATTTAACTTATGAAGTTACAACATCCCAACCCATTTCATTCCTTAACTTAGACAAATATTTGGTAAGAGAGTTACTTATGACTATATAATTAGTTCTAATATAATTATCATAAATAATAATTGTGTTTATTTTGAAATAGGATTTTCAGAATTTTAATGATAAATTATTATTAAATTTATTAGGTGTAGATTAGTTAGTTTGTGTCAGAACTTTATAGAAAAACTAAAAAGTAAAAGCCATTTAAGAAATTAAACTTCTAAAAAAAATTAACTACCATAAAATATCTTATTAAGTTTTAATTTATATGTAAATTAATTATGATTTTTGAACTTTTCAATTTAATTAAATACAATATCATAATTATAAGTGACATTTAAATTATTTCTTGATTATATTTTTTCTATTATATAATTTTAAATATTAATATGTTTTAATTGTATATTAATTTATTATTATTACAAATAATAATATTTTAAAATACAAATTATAATTTAATTAAATTTTATGAATTTTTAAATTTCAATAATATTTTTTATCAAATAAATATATTAGTATCATATCTCTTTCAGCAATAGCTATTTATTTAATTTATATAATTATATTAATAAAAAAATTAACAAACAAATAATATAATTTTACTTTATTATTAATTTTTTTTAAATTTACCAATAATTTATTCCATGTTATTATTAATATTCTATTTAAAATTTACTAATCATTTGATCTATATTATTATTAATATAGTAAAATAAAAAACAACAAACAAATAATATTGTGCCACTTTGTCATTTTATAACAGTTATTGGATAATCCGAAGGTACTGATATCAGGAAAAGAGAGAGAAATCGTTTTTCCTTTGGTGGGGACTGTATCTAGAAAAATAAAATAGAAAATTAGAAAACAGCCCATATAAAATGGAAATTCACCCTCCCCTTTTATCTTTGTGATTAATTTCATTCCAGCAATTTCAACGTTTTGCTATATGTATGACAGGTGTAATTGCCACGCAGTCAAGGTTAGATTGTTCTATTGGCTCAGTTGGTTGCAGTAATATCTCTATTGTCTTGTCCTTGCGGCTCAGGAAAAATACTTGAAGAATGGTTTCATAAGGTTATGGTTATGGAAGTGTCAGAAGGTTGAGGTTAGTTTCGCTAAGATAATTTTATACATTGAATAGTGATTGAAAAATAATGAAAATCCGGTGTAGTGGGAATTTCTTTGAATTGAAATTGTTAATAACCTTTCTTGTGAATTCTGATTTGTGTTGTTCTCTTCTCTTGCTAATTACAAATTCTCCCTAAAATACACTTTAAAATCCAATTAAACAAAGTTAAAGTTCCAACCCAAGTAGAGGTTTGTGTATATATATAGACCTTTTCATAGTTGCCATCAGAACGAAGTAACATATATATATAATCAAATTGCAAGACAATCTCAAATCCTATATAAATTGACATCCAACAAGATTAGCTCTGCAACAATGTTGACAGATAGGAGACTACGAAAGGGTGTGGTTATGTGTGAATGGGGAGAGTCCACATAAAAATGGTAGTGAATGGCCATGGAACCATGATGACAAAATCTGGAAAAATAAATTTTGGGTGTGCTTGTCAATTTTCAAGGTAAACATGATAGCTTCGCAACTACCACGAGAGGAAAGACTTGATTTGGGTAAGAGGTAACTTGGAATTCATCATGGATCCTCATGTTAGCCCGGGTACTAAAACCCTAGTGCATGCTAAGAAGATGGCCAGGGTAACTAGATCCGGTATGATGTGGAGGGTAATGCACATTATCTAATGGAAATCACTACAAACGAAAATAATTGTTGAGTCATCCTAGGATTGGGGACTAGGAAGGAACAAAGGAGTCATGCTTAAGGGGTCCCACACATCATTAATTATTAGTGCTTATATCACCACGAAAGGGAAATCCCAGAATAAATAAAGAGTGTGCTCCAAATAATAGTCGAGGTGATGTGGCTTTAGGATATGTGGAAAACAATAAATGAATTCACGCTAAAAGCACAAAGACTATAAGCAAAATAGGTTCCCATCTGCATACACATGCAGACTTGATGTGTCGTGTAGGCACTCGAGCCTTATTTTGCTAGTTATTGACTATTTAATGCAGTGTGGCATATACTGCTTATTATTAGATTTAAAGTCTTTTAAATCTAACAGTGGGCAGTATATGCCACACCACATTAAATGACTGATAGCCAGAGAAATAAGCTTTGTTGAGTTATCTCGAGTTATAAAAAAAGTGCAACCAAAAGGACAGGTATGTGATGAACACCATGGTTTTAAGGTTTGACTTAACACAACCTTTTCAAATGTAGAATTTTAGAAAGCACAAAGGTATGAATTTGAGATGATTATGGAAATGGACAGGGGTTCTTGTTTTCTCATTGATCAATTTCTTTGAATATTTCTCGGTCTTTTCCACTGCTGTGTTTTTTTCTCGTATTATTCGCTTGATCAAATAACTTGTAGCTCTACTAAATGCCTCAATTTTTGATAGAAGGTGCAGTGAGCGAAGGATTTATCTCTTGGATTAATTTTCTTACAATTATACTCAAAGAATTAAATGTATCAATAAAACAAGCAAAAGATGACTCATTTTCTAAATTTCAAAGAAAATGAAATATAAAGCAAAGAACATATACATAGCACATCTTCTTGTCAAAATTTAAAATTATGATGAATAAGTGACTAGTTCCCTAAACATGTTCATGAGAAAATTTGATTGACACAATATAAAGCATTCAATAAAGATTAAAATCTTGTTGCTAGCTTATTCTTCTACTTTCACTATTGAAGAAAAACAAGAAGAAAATGAATCTAACTAAACTACTTCTACTCTTAATATTTGAAAGTAGATTAAAACTAAGTAAAATTGTACTTCCAATGGAGCCATTCCATTATCTTAGGCCCTAAAAGAAATGGACATAAAAAATTAGTAATAGAAATAAAATTATAACTAAACTGTTAAAATAATATATCAACCTATTATGTACATGAATTTCAAACAACCTCAGCGAATAAAACTTATTATCTACAAGAAACCTTCATAGAAATGACTTTTCCAACGACACTTCAATCCTATCATGAAAACTATTATGTAATTGTTTAAACGAAATCATGGTTGGAATAACATTTTTCCAATCAATGTCATGATATTTTTTTTTAGAGGCAAGTGAGTAGTATGTAAAATAAAAAGAATATTATAAATATTTTTCCTGAGTAAATTTTCCAAATGGATCATGAAAATAAGGATGGAAATTTAATGAATCTATTAGAAGATGTTTAAATATATTAGATTGTTGGTCAATTTCTGATGTTTTAATATCAAGTGTTGATTGTTGTTGAAAATGCAGTTAAGAAGAAAGAATGAGTTGGTATAATATGAACATCAAATGAAACTAAAATATTAAAAGTTCTTGTTTCTCAGAACTAAGGCCTTGAAATTCATTTTCACATTGGTTTATTCATGCAATTGGCGAGTTTTCTAAGTTTGATCCCTCAATATGCCAATACATGATATCTAAAAATTGAAGAATAAAAAAAGTATGCAAATATGAAAATAACCATAAGAAATGAAGCATAACCAATAAAATTACGTCACTATTTACACTATTGTTATAGATAGTGTTACAAAACAATTGGGATATATTTGGAAAAATATACTCCTCATAAGTGGCTACGAAGATATTACAATCAAAACCATTACCAACATCTACTTGTGAATGAAAAGGGAGCTCTAGACTATGACCAAGAATGAGAACTTGAATAATGTCAAGATCAAGAATTGTAATGGATTTCTCTTCATGAAAATTGGATTCATCATGATGTTTTGGTAGTTCAAGATGAGAATCATTTGTAATGATATAAATAGAATAAGATCCCTCAACTTGAAACATGGATTGATTTTCAGTATCGAGAAAAAAATAATTTAATGATGAATGGGATAACTCTATAGTTTCAAACTTGAAATCATCATCATAAATACCTTGAAAATTTTCATTAGCATTCCCCTCCTTTTCATAAGACATATTTCAACAAGAAGAAAGATTAAATGAATTACCAACATTGTTGAAAATATGATAATTAGGTTACTCTTTTCCCAGATCAAGATTAATTAGAAACTCATTATTTATAAAATTTATAATAGCCCCTTTGTTTTCTAGAATAGCAATTATGCAAGGAGGAATTGTTAGGTTACAAGAAAATTAACTACAATCGGTAAAAAGATCGAGATAAAGAGAGAAGTGACTATTTCGATGTATGAACCAAAAAATTTCCCAACTTATATATTTGTGCTCATTTTCCATAATGAAAATTTCATATTCTTCATCATATATTTAGATAACCACACTTTCCTAAACATTGATGTTTGGCTGCCTCGCACTTAGTGGATGATCATTATTTTCAACATGAGAAAATTTAGAAATATTTGTGACAAATTGCACATTGCACATTGTTAGCATTTTCAATTTGCATTGTTGGTTGCTAATTTTGTTTTTTTTTGGTGATTTTCATATTTATTAGGAACCCATTCTTCAGTAGCAGCTTGATTTAAAGCATTCTTGGGGTCAACGTTGTTTATGTTGGATGAGATCATGCTTTACTGAGAAGGCTAATTAGCAATTTCTACATTTAATTCTTGAAGAGAATCAACCATATTGTTAGTAACAAGAGATTCTTCAACAATGGAAAATGTTTGTTAAAAAATAATATCTTCAGATTCATTATATGTATGAGAAATCCGAAACAAGGTGACTATTTCTAAAAATCATTTGATAATTCCATTTGATGAGGTGAATATTGCACTTGGAAGTATAAGATAATTAATTTAAATATGATAAGAAAATAATCAAAAGACTCACCTTCAAATCTATGAAGACTTTCAAGTTGATTACATAACTTTCCATATTCATAGTTCTGAAAAGCATGGATGAAAATTCTTGTAAACTCATCCCAAGTATGTAGAGAGGCAACTAGTAGTGATTGACACCAACCTTTGGCTAAGCCTATTAAGGTAAGAGTAAATATCTTTCAAATCACTCCTTCATCAATGTCATAATCATTAAAATTTAAAATAAAATGAAGAACATGATGAAAATAAGAAACATTCTCCTTACCATTAAATTTTTTATTTTGACAAGAGCTTTACTACCTTTATTGGAGTGGTGGTAGGTGTGAGTCCAATGAAGAAAATCCAAATAGGAAGTTTAAAATGAGTGTTTTTAGACACAAAACAGATAGAATGCATCTAGCATGCACTTTATAAAAATTTTATTATGTTTAATGGAAAGTTTCGATTTTTTCCTGGGAAAAAAAATACTACATTTCAAGTAAAATAGAATTGATTACACGTCTCATTCATACTAATTGTAATATAAATAATATTTTTTTTTATTTTGATGCAATGTGTCAACTCCATATTGAATGGTGAAGGAATTACATATTTCTCCTTATATTAAAAAGTAGAAAGAAATTACGAACTAAATTAGAAATTCTTTATTTCCAATTACTCTACCTCTATATAAAGTTGATGTAAAATTAATGTGTTAGATGTAATTTTATATCAACATTATATAGGTAACGTAATTTCTTTCTAATTTCTTTCTACTTTTTTATACTTTTTATTGTAGCAAGATGTGTAATTCCTTCACCACTCAATATAAAGTTGATAAATTGCATATAATATTAATATTGATATTACAATCGACTATGAAAGAAATGCTTAATTTTTTTATTTTACTTGACATGTTGTGTTTGTTTGCGTGTCAGTGTTAACTAAGGATAAAATATTTCAATGTTCATATTAAGTAATACAATTTTGTATCAAATTTCTATAGAAAATGTAAGTAATTGTCTTTTATTTTCCATTTTTCATTGTAATGGAGACGCGTAGTTTATTCAATTCTTAATATAGAGTTGATATGCTTCATTGAAAAAATATTAATAACTACAAACTTTTCAATGTCAATTATAAATGAAATATTTAAATATGTAGATTGAGTAAATTATTTATAAGTGAGAGAGAGTTCTTATTCATTAATATATATTTTCTAATTCAAGATATAATGGAGAGTTCTCATAAATTAATAAATGCTTTCTAATTCAATATATGAGGAAGATTTGTAATTCAACTAATCCAGCCAAAGTTGTTTTTTTACTTCAAAAAAATATTTTCAATCTCAACAAATTTTATTTTCTTGATATATTTGAGATTAAGATGGATTATTATTTTTAAATATAACCTTAAAGCAAAACATTCACCCAATAACAATAGAAACTAAATATTCTAACTAAATTAAACAATAATAACTATACATACTTTTACCAAATCAAAATAAAAATTATATTTTATGTTTTTATTCCTCACTTGTTAAATACGTGAATCCTCCAAAGCTCTTTATCATTTACATAAACAAATAATGACCCAAAATTTCGTAGTGGAAATAACCAAAGGCCACACTATATTATTACAATAATTAAGATTTTTATAATATTAAATTAAAAATGAAAATGATAAAAAAAAAATTAAATTTAAAAATTCAAAAAATTGATTTAAAAGGAAAAATGGTGGAAATAATGTTGAATTTTAAAAATTATAAAAATGATGAAAACTTATTTATGAGAATGATCAAATTATAAAGAGCCTAATCATCAAAATATCTATAATCTATAATGTAAAAGAAAATAATAAATATTATTGAAAATTTTAAAATTTCAAAATTTAAATTTTAAAATTTAAATTAAAAAAGGGTAGAAATCATTTCCAATTTCGACTATCAAAAAAATTCTAAAATACTACCTATTTACATAAATGATCAACTTATAGAAACTTAAATTCAGAGATTTTCAACATTTTCCCAATATACACTAGTGAATTCCCCATGGCCAGGGAACAAAAAATGTCTAGCATGGTCAAGTGTGGTAAATAATCTCAAATTCTATCAACTTCTGGAATCCAAAGAACTTGTTGTATAGTCAGATGGTGGGTTTGATACGAAAAAACCTAGATCATAACTTTGGGACAAATCATGAGGATGAGCTTTGATTCCAAGAAGTTGAGATAAATTATAAACTATATATATATAATTAGGTAAATCAAAATATATGTCATGTAATATGGATTTTTATATATTAAAATTTACTTAACAAATAGCTTAAAGAACTATTTTTGTTAAGTTATTTTCTTTAATTAATTAATTTATTTGAAAATAACTTATACATTATGCGCTAATCTCTTTTTACAGGAAATGCGACTCCAAGAAACACAAGAGGCGCTGGTTAGGGTTTGAATCTTTTGACAGTATCAACCTCAAAACTCATTCTTTTAGCCCCGGTTCGTAATGGCGATAGTCTCTAGAGGGGGAGCAGCCCCCTCCTATCGAAACGTCATCACCGGTGAGCAATCCTATTCAAAGCAGCAATGAGGAGGGAATCCAAAAACTGCTCTAGTATTAGGTGCATATTGGCAGGCTAAATCCAAAGGGCAATGCTTGTTGAGAGCAGTCAAGAAGCCAAGGTTCACCATTCCTGCAACAGAGTTGAATGAATATCGAAGTTATATGAAGGATCATGCATTAATCTATAAGCTCATAGGTATTTGGCCCACTAAAAAAGATTTAATAAAATGGATTAATTTAAAATGGCAACCTAAATGTCACATTAATCTAAACCTAGGGGCCAGAGGTTTTTTTACAGTAATTTTTACTAATCTTTTAGATAAAGAATGCATTTTTTAAGGAGGTCCATACTTTTATAGCAATGCAAGACTTTTCCTCAGGAAATGGGAGGAATGCTACAACCCAGACCAGGAACAATTTCTTACAGCACCTATATGGGTTCGTCTGTTTGGTCTCCCATTAGATTTCTGGGCTCCCTCCATTTTGGAAGGTATAGGAAACTCTTTAGGAAATTTTGTTAAAATAGCAGATACAACTAGATGGGGCCGGTATACTTCATTTTCAAGAATCTATGTATACATGAATATATCAGAGCCCCTTCTAGAAATGATAGAATTAGAGTATGAAGGTAAAATTTGGCCACAACTTCTGGATTATGAGCATATTCCTTTCAGGTGTCATCGCTGTCATGAATATGGGCATTTCTATAAATCATGTCCCCTGAATGCTCTTGATGAATCTGCACCACACCCTTCTTCAACTCCAGAACAAACTCGTGAGACGGATGACGGTTTCACAACTGTTACAGGCAAAAAAAAAAAAAAAAAAAATCGACTGGTTCACCACAGCACAATTCTTCACAAAATAAGGTGGTTACGCAGGCAGTAAATAGATATGAGGTATTACAAGAAGAAGGGGAACCGTCAGCCGCTGACCAATCTTTGTTGACGAAGTTGCAGGGGGTCCACTTCAGGAAACTACTACACAAAAAAATCAATCAAGAAAAAGAAAATCAATAGAGGACAATACTGGACAAGAGGAATCATTGGGACCTGAACAAACACCAATGGATGTAGAGCAGAATAAGGAAGAACTAAGTGCAGAGGAAAAGGTTTTAAAAAGTTTATTAAATGAATGGAGGAATGTAGATGATCGTTTCATTCCACAAGATCAGAAGAAATTATATAAAGACACATTTGAAACTTACCTAACAGTGCAAGCACATAAAGAAGTTCAAGCAATAGAAAAAACAGCAAAAAATCCCAGCTCACAAAAAACTCCTAAGAAAAGAGGAAGACAAACTTTGCAGGAATCCATCCAATTGGTTGGAGAAATGCTGATAAATACAAGTAAAATTGTACCGTTAACAACGGTATTTCAACCAAATTCCAAATTTACCCAATGAAAGTACTATATTGGAACATTAGAGGCCTTAACAGTAAAGGCAAGCAGAGATATTTAAAGGAGCGATTGAGATCTGAAAAACCTCAAGTAATGTTAATTTAGGAGAACAAAATCATAGGACAAAAAATGGACAATATTCTTCATAATTTCACACCTCACTGTGAGGTAATGGAAATTTATTCAAGAGGAACTGCAGGAGGAATAGCTCTATT
Source organism: Pinus albicaulis (assembly GCA_034641835.2). Lineage (NCBI taxonomy): Eukaryota > Viridiplantae > Streptophyta > Pinopsida > Pinales > Pinaceae > Pinus > Pinus albicaulis. Next base: position 967,972,426 of record CM076571.1, on the reverse strand, counting down.
GTGGAATACAACAGAGATACAGGTAGAAGGATGGTTAGCTTTCTCTCGAATTCTCTCTGGAAAATTTCGTCAAATTGGCTCTCAGGAAAAGATTCTTATTTCAGCAGTTTATGGACCTCCAATCCAAGGAGAGAGAGATGAGTTTATTCACCATATTAGAACCCTCAGTACGCTGCATCAAGAATGGTACTGGCTCTTGGGTGGTGATTTTAATATGATTCTCAATTTAGACGAAAAAAAAGGAGGTATAAGAAGAGAGGAACCAGAAATGGCTTTGTTTTGAGACATCCTAACAGATCTTCATTTGATTGACATACCTACAGTGAATGGTAAGTATACCTGGAATAATAGAAGAGGTGAAAGACATCAAATAGCATCCCGCCTAGATCGTTTTCTAGCTTCAGAAGACCTTGTCAGTCTGGATGTTTATTATGAGGCTGCAATTCTTCCCACTATGGGTTCAGACCATTGGCCAATAATAATCGATATAGATGTAAAAGACGGCCCTAAAAACAGAACTTTTAGATTTGAACTTTTTTTATTATGGGACCCTCAATTTTTGGAGAAAGAAAAACAATGGTGGGAATCCACCCAAATTGATGGCAGGAATAAGATGCATTCCTTTCAACTCAGGTTGAAATATTTAAAAATAGAAATTAAAAGATGGAATCAAGAAAGTTTTGGCAATATTCATCAGGATAAGATTCTCTTGCAAGAGAAAATGAAATAATTACAGAAATAGATGATTTTGCATGGCAGAACAGATCCATTGATTGCTGAAGAAGGAAACACCCTAAGTCAACTTGAAGAGCGTAGAGAGCAAGAAGAGATTCTATGGAAACAGAAATCCCGTGTACAGTGGCTGAAAGAAGGGGAAAGAAACACCAGTTTCTTCCACAAATCAATGATTCAAAGAAGGCAGCATAATAGAATCTTTTCCTTAAAAGACCAGAATGGTAATAGATTACTTCATCATGAGGATATGGAAAGAGAACTGGTTGATCATTTCAAACACTTGCTAACAGGACCAAATCTGCCTAGAGATGAAGCAATTGCCAAAATAACTCGACATATTCCTCAAGTCATCACCAGAGATCAGAACTTGGCACTCTTGCGGGAAGTTAGTCTGGAAGAAGTTAAAGAAGCAGTGATGCATCTACCTAGGAATAAAGCTCCAGGCCCGGATGGTTTTACAGCAGAATTCTTTAAAGCTACTTGGAAATTCATGGGTAATGATATTAGGGAGGTGATTAAGGAATCCAGGAGGCATCGCAAAGTTTATCCTGCCCTTAATGCTACTTTTCTTACTCTCATTCCAAAACAAGAAAATGCAGACAGACGGGTTGGTTTTCGTCCAATTGCTCTCTGTAATGTGATTTATAAAATCCTCTCAACTATTATGGTTAATCGGCTTAAACCATTGCTTCCTCTTCTTATATCTCTGGAATAAACAGGATTTGTAATTGGGAGGCAAATTCTTGATGGAATAGTTATAGCTCAAGAAGCTATACATTCCTTGCAATCAACAAAAACTAAAGGAATGCTGGTAAAACTCAATCTTGCAAAAGCATATGGTAGAATAAATTGGTCCTATCTAGATGCAATATTATCAGCTTATGGTTTTGATCAACGATGGGTGCAGTGGATTCATTATTTCATATCTACTCCAAACTTCTCAATACTACTCAACGGTATTCCATCTCAGCCGTTTAATAGCTCCAGGGGTCTTAGGCAGGGAGATCCTCTGTCTCCGTTCCTTTTTATTATAGCAGCAGAAGGCTTAGGCAGATTAATTAAATCTCAGCTTGCAGATGGTAAAATCAAAGGATTAAAGTAATGGGGACCGCATCTTGCTCTGACTCATCAACAATTTTTTGATGATATACTGTTATTTTGTCTAGAATCGGTAAGAGAGATCAGAGCCATTTTACAAATCCTTGAAGACTTTATGACTGCTTCAGGTACGCTGGTTAATAAAGATAAATCAAATGTCTACTTATTTAATGTTAATCATGAAACGAAAGTCTTCTTGTCACGAATTTTGGGCTTTCAAATTGGTTCCTTTCCTATGAAGTATCTAGGAGTACCATTAAATAAAACTCCTTTACGAATAGTATATTGGAGAGAATTGATCACGAAAATGGAGAAGAAACTTCAGAATTGGACTTTTCGTGCTTTGAATGCACCCAGTCGATTGGTTTTATTAAAATATGTTCTCCAATCTATACCAATATACCAACTTTCTGGTCGCGGTGTTCCCAAGAGTATTGCTACTCAGTTGGTTACTATGTTTAAGAAATTTCTTTGGCAAGGCGTTCAAGAAAATAGAAAGTGGGCTCTTATGTCTTAGGAGAAATTAATTAAATCTAAATCAGCAGGAGGCCTTGGTCTACGTGACCCCTTTATATTAAACCAAGTAATGGGCACTAAATTGTGGTGGAGATGGCTCCAAGGCGGTCATGATTTATGGAAGTTAATTTGGGAAAAGAAATATGATATGCCTCAATCAGTTGCTGGTAAGCTAAAAATCGATACTATTCCCAAAGGATCTATCTTTTAGAACCTTGTTGTAGCAAACCGATTAATTATCCGTCAACATAGTTTCTGGGAAATAAAGGAAGGATACACAACACTTTTTTGGGAAGATTCTTGGCAGCAGCGTGAGAAAACTTTTTCTCGACTTGATCTTGCAGAACTCTTCATATTTACAAATCTGCCAAATAATTGGATAATTATTCATTATTGGACTCCTCATCAAGTAAGTCAATGGCGGAAATGGAAGGTGAGAACAGATTGGCCAGGAGCACCAGAAACCATCCAATGGAAAAATCTCGATAAGGATTTGAAAACAAGGAAAATCGCTATCCAAACAGGAAGTGATACCTTACACTGGGGATACCAAACCAAGGGAACCTTCACTATCATAGAAGCCTGCAACATTCAAAGCCAGAATAATAATCCTCATGGGCGCTCCATCTGGAAGAAAATCTGGTCTATGCATCATTGGCCTAAAGTAGCATATTTCCTCTGGCTCCTCAGTCATACGAAAATGTTAACATGGGATAATTTACAAAAGAGAGGTATGATAGGAACATGTTTTTGTTATATGTGTCTTCAGTATGCTGAAACAATTGAACATCTCCTTAATTCATGCCCATTTGCTGAGGCTATTTGGAGCAAATTGGATCAAACTTTCAAACAGACAGATAGAGACCCTCTCAGTATTAATACAACTTTGTTAGCTTGGCACGAAGGAGGTTATAAATGTGGTGTATTTAATCGTGCTTGGAAATTATCAATAGGATTCTTACTTTGGGGTCTTTGGAAGGAACGAAACCATCGGATATTTCGAGGAGAGAAACAAAACCTTCCTAATATTTGGGTAAAACTCATTGATAATATCCTAGAAACAATCCTTATGGAAAAATGGATGGAGGATGACCGAAAAGTAGAAGGGATCGAAGCACAAATTCTCAGAAGCATAAATCTGCATTCTCACATGCTATCTCCTACTCTTTGGAAATTTCGGCCTCCTAGACAAAAATTTCAAGATAAATGGACATCTCCACAAATTGGTTTTCTCAAAATTAATTTTGATGGAGCTTCAAAAGGCAACCCAGAACTTGCTGGTATTGGAGGAATCTTTTGGAACTCTCAAGGAGCAGCTTATCGAGTGTATGCCATGGACCTGGGACATGCTACCAATAACGAAGCAGAGCTGAATGCACTTAAACAGGGTCTGATTATAGCCATAAGGGAGAATTATCAGCGCTTAATCATTGAAGGATATTCTACTATGGTTATTGCCATTTTAACGAAACTTTAGAAAGGAACAAAGCGGGAGAAAATCAGTAAGATTTGGTGAACAAAAACCTTAATTCATGAAATAGGCTTGCTGGTTAACCAAATTCAATATATAGTTTCCTCTCATATCAGTAGGAAAGGTAATCAGGCAACAAACTACCTTGCTAATTGGGGATGTAATAATGTTGATCGTCCTCTAGATATTACTCCTTCCAACAGAATTTGGAATATTGAACTTCATTCTCTGCAACTAATTCTTCAGCAAGATAATCAAGTAGATACTCGATCGGGGTGTCAGATAATTGATTTATGAAGGTCACCACCATCCTCTTCACATCCTTCGAGCCTTTATGGTTAATTATACTACTATGCATGGTATTACCATCCCACGATGGATGGGTATAATTTCAATGAACAGTTGGCGAGCATGCATTAACTGCATGGCTCGTTCCTCGAATATAGAAACCTTCCCTCGTAAGCTTTTATTTCTATCTCTCTGCATTTTGTTTACTTTTCTCTGCTCTATGGAAGGAGTTCACGACCAACAAGGAGATTCGAACCTGCACTCCGACATTCTGCCAAGGTGTCCAGGGTATGTGATGCCCTTTTCCTCAAATCTCTTTTGGGATTCTTCTATGAATAAGTTCTCTGAGTTCGCTACTGTTTGTATGGTTAAAAATTCTGCTCTACTATGTTCTTGGGGTTTTTTAGTTTTTCATGTCTCTGAAATCACAGTGGAAGCTCATCTTATCCCCTGTTTTTGCAGTCCATACAATCTTAGTATTCAAATAATGGTATATTATAGGTTAAATGGGACTGCCTGTTGGATAAATGGGACTGTCTGTAGGTTAAATGGGACTCTGTGTTCACTGTTCTTTCTTGAAGTTGTTACTCATACTTTAATTTCCGCAATTGTTTTGGGCATAGAAAAGGTATCTATGTATCTTTTTATTACAACTATTATTTGGGTCAATTTAATGTCTCAGGCATTGGGTGTATGTTCAAATACCCTGACTTCTGTTTATCTTGCTAAGTTGCCTCTTATACAGTTGATAAGGTCTATGTCAAATCCTCTCATCTATTTCCATGATATTACAACCTACTTTCATTCCATGATTCCCAATTATATAGTCAATTCTCCTCGTCCTTTGCAGCGTTTTCCTCTTATTCTACTCCAGAGGAAATTCTACTATTTTCACAGCTATAGTTTCACTATTAATGGTATCTATTTCACTGGTCCTCCCCTGTCTCCAGATAGTATGCCTCAAACAAGAGTAGGTTCTTCTACAACAATTGATATTCCTCCTAGAAAAAGAGGAAGGAAAACAAATTCAGAGACCTTGGAAACTATGGCTACGATTTATGAGGAAACAACTCCTGAAGATATTAAGAGTTCAATTGAGACATAGGAATAGGATTCTGAGGAAGATGATATGGATATCAGTGAGCAACAAGATAGAATGGAATTCATCCTGGACCTGGCAAGTACAAGGGGGAGAGTCTCCCTATTTCAATAGAGTGTGAAGACCTATTGGAAAATTAAATGTGTCCTGGCTAAAGCTTTGATGAGCCTACAAGAAAAGGAGGTTAAATCGCATTCTTCAGTGCTTTTCAAACTCGAGGCTATGAAGCAAGAAATGCGGGAGATGGCGAAGGTTCAACACCAACAAAATGCTCGAATTGGTAACATTGAGCAACAACTCAGATTGCTTCAAGCAGAGGTCTCTGCTGTTTCTGCAAAATCTCCAAAAGAATCATCTGATGGATAATCAAATTTCTGTTTTTCTTCATTTTTGAATGCCTTTAAATAGTTTTTGTCTTTTTAGTTTAATATGTAATTTCTTTGGACATTGTCGTGATAAACTAGAGACAACTAGAAGACAAAAACAATTTCAAATTTGATCTGCATTTAACTCTTTAAGGTGGCCAACAGACCTGGTTTCCTTCGGGTAGGTTGAGGCACCTTGACACTGATGTATTTATTTTTGCAACTTGCTCTTATAATAGAAATGGCTAGGTACTACAGAATTTACAAAAAAGAAAAAGAAAATAACCTATAAATTCATTAATTTAATATTATTCTCATACTTTTACTTACTAAAGTAAAAATAATTCAAAATATTTTCACTCACATTTTATGTTTCCATAAGAAACCTGTTTTTTTATTAATTATTTCTTAATCTTTTAAACATTTTCATAAAATTAATTTATTAAATCATTATTTATAAAATATTTTTAACTTATTTTACCATATCACTAGCACTAATTTAATAAGTTCTCATTATTTATTGATTATTTCTTATAATTTTATCCCCTTTGATTATTTAAATCAATAAATAATTATTTTCCAGTTAGTTATCTAAATAAATATTATTGACCATTTATTTGACCTTTTCCTCTCACAAATAATAATAAAATCCAAAATTGGTTAAATCTTCCATAGTCAAACAAATATTTTAACATTTGACCACATCAAATCTAACTTAGCATTTTATTATAAGTAGAGAGGTTTCTCTTCTCATTCAACATGACCATTATCATTGTCTAAATTTTTATCCTGTAACATTTGAGTGTTCTCCACTAGAACCTCATGCATTTTATTTCTCTTTCTATGTCTATGGATCATTCAACCAGTTGTGCAAGGAGGAATCCATTGTAACTTCAAATAAAGGATCTTCAAAGAACCCTCCTAATAAGGATGTCGTCTTGAGGAATTCTCATAGGTAGCTTCTCAACATCTGCAAAAATTTCTTATAAAATATTTGTTTTTGGGTTATGGAGTTAGTAAAATTTATGTGATTTAGATATATTTTATGTTGCCTATTTTCTATTATCACTATTTTATGTGGATCTCATAATTATTCATGTCTGGTAACAAACATATTTTTAATCCTCATATTTTAACATTGTAGAATACTATCATATAGAAATGATAACTACATACTTCTTACTTTCGGTATATATATATATATATATATATATATATATATATATATAGATATTAATCCTCATATTGTAGAAATGATGCCCTTTTCTTTTCATTTGCAATATATATATATATATATATATATATATATATATATATATATATATATATATATATATATATATATATATATATATATATATATATATATATATATATATATATATATATATATATATATATATATAGCGAGAGAGAGAGAGAGAGAGAGAGAGAGAGAGAGAGATCACTTGAGCTTTGTGTGAGAGAGAGAAATCGTGATCAATTGAGATTTGTGTGAATATAAGGAATAATAAGATGGATTTATGAGCTCTCTCTCTCTCTCATGCACTAGGAAGGAAAATTTAGGGGCTAATATTCACATGTCAGCTAATATTCCATGTTTTCTCCAAAACAAAATTCACCAATTTCCATTTTGCTAAAAATGAATTCGCCCAAATTTTATAGTATAAAATTATTTTACCTTAAAAATCGCCAATATTATATATTGTATAATATAAAATAATTAGAAATCTAAACATTTTTACAAAATTTTCATCAAACATTTTAAGATTTGGATATTAGGGACTAGTAAGATTTTCCAAGGTGGCTAAACTTTAAGATAAACTTCCATCCTTAAAATTTTCCCTATACAAAAAAAATTTCCCATTGAAATCTTTCCTATGTGTGAAATTTCATGTTGGGTGCAATCCAAATTGGCCTAGATTTTTGCAAAGACTCTACAGTTTGTGGGATAGAGTGCACAGTGGAGTGTATTTTGACGAAGTAAATATGCCGCATGGTGTTGTAAAGGCTTTCGGGTGGGTTGAAGCCCCTCATTTTTGTAAAAAACGTGCGATTTTGTAAGGGACAATGGTTTGGGACCATAGTTTCTTGTTTTAAGGAGTCTAGGGTATTAGGAGCATGGTATTTTTACAATGTAACCCTATAATGTAATAGTATATATAAGGTAAAATAATAAGAAGAGAGTCATCAAAATCAGAATAATTAGTTTTAATCCAGATTGGAGTTATGGGTGAATTATTATTATGATTTGTAATTTTGTAGCGAAGGAGAGGTTATGTAGGTAAGTGCGCAGAGGCCTGGAGAAGAGTCTGGAACTGAGTGCATAGACAGCCTGCAACTTGGTGCACATGCCAATAACTGGTTGTGGTTCAAAGAATCATTATATTAAGCAACAATTATTGTGGATGTAGCTCCACAGTCGGGTGAACCACGGTAATTCGACATTCTTGTGTGATTGATGCGTATATTTTCTTATTATCTATTGTAGAGTAGCAGTTATTACAATTACATGTTACTTCAACATAGTGATGGTTTATGATTTTATATGGCATGTTTAACTGATTAATCTAATGCGTCGAAGTTATTTATAAGTGATAATAATAATATAACGTAATAATACCACATTTCCTAGTCCTTCAAGGCTACAGAAACCTAGTTCCACATCCTCCCATAGTCACTTCAGGTGAGACTATGATCTTCTTGAAGTTCGTTCTTGAAAGGGCCAGTGATCAAGGGTTTTGTTGGCGCGTAGTATAGATTGAACTTGGGTCAGCCTAAATTGAGACAAAAAATGGTTCCATTGCCGGGACTGGGATCTGTTTGACAGATATGTGGATGTCGTACCCGTCGAAGAAGGAGATTCAAGAATGGATAGACCTGAAATTGTGAGAATTTTTGGATCAATAAAACAGAAACCATCCTCTAACATATGAAGCTTGGTTACAAAAGTATATTGTTATAGATCAATACAATAATTTCTTCGGTTATTTTCCTACTGAGTTGTACGAGTGGATATGGAGGTTGTTTGAAAGGAAGAACTATTTTTAGGGTAGAGAACCTACAGTGCGGGCTCCTGAACTGATACAATGACTCACGAGCATTGATAATAGGATTTCAAGGGTTGTCAAGTTCTAGATTGATAGCATATTGGGAGGATTCATTACTGAGTTCATTGTAGACTCAAATTTTTCCTACAACAAAGCAGAATGACAATTCTTCAAAGGACTATGAGGTAAGTATTTGAAATATATGAAACTTTGGAAAGATGATTCTATGTGAAAAGGGAGTTCTATGGATGCAATCATATTTATAGTTTACTTATGTTTGGAAGAAGAGAGAATAACATGAAAAAGAGATCGGTGCAATGCGAAGTGGAAAGAGATATAGAGTAGATACAAAAAATAGTTCTCATCGATAAGACCCAAAGACCTTTGTAGAGACTGATTATAGTCCTCTTTTGAGTGGATATGAAAGTGAAAGAGAAGAAAGCCACACTGATAACTCGTAGGTAACTTCGCAGTATTCTCCCTCCCAGCCAGAGAGTTTACAGAATCCAAAATAGAGTAATAGCCAGGGTCTTTTTGGATTTCCCATTCCCCTACCCGTCCTATCCCCCATCCCCCTCCAAGAAGAAGTATGGTTGACAATATTAAGCTACCCATTTTCAAAGGAATTGGATTGGAGGATCCAAAACAATTATGGTTTCTATGTGAATTTGTATGGACAACGAAGCAGATCAATGATGATAATATAAAGAAAGCATAGATCATTACGACACTGTGAGATAGAGCATTGATATGGTATATGAATTATTCCAATAATAAGAACTAAAAGTTTTCAGATATGAAAACAACACTGATAAGAGAGTTTAAGAAGTTGAAGTCTGAGTCGCGGCGCATCACTGAGTTCAAAGAGATCAAACAAAAACCTATTGAGTTTGTTTGGTAGTTTGATCAAAGATTTAAGGTGTTATTGGATCAGTTAATCTTTGACATAGCTCCATAGAAACATCAATAATGGTTTATAGTTGTGATGCTACCGTATATTAGATTTCCATTGATACAACAAAATATAGAAAGTCAAGTTGAAGCTCTAGATATTACGTTGAAATTGGAAGCTTCACCTATATGAGATACTAATGCAAGCATGCAACAGATTTATAATAAGTTGGTGAACCTAACCCTAAAGATACAAGACATCAAGAAAATCAAAGGAGTTAGAGAAGACGTATGGTGTACGAAGTGTAGATTGGAGGGCCATTCTAAAGAATAGTGCCCTATATTCAGGGATTACATGGCTGGTGGGACACCAAATCCCTTGAATGCAGGATCTAGCCAATGGTGCAAAATATGTAAGACAAGAGGCCAACATCATTCAAAATATTTTTACTTTTTACTCAAATATGTAGAGACTTTGAGGAATATATATTAAAAATTTTGTAAATCAGTAGGACACGATGAGAATAATTGTTGGGCTTACGAAGTAATGATGGAGTGCAGTGCTGACACTTATAAAATTCAAGAAGAAGGGAATGAACATGAGAAAAATGGAAAAGGTGGTGGTTGAGGAGGTTACCAAGGAAGAGGTCGAGGTGGTGGATTTGGTTGAGGACGTGGAAAATCATTTTATATAACTGTGGCCAGTTGGGTCATTTTGCAAGAGACTTCCAGAACCCCACAGCGACATGTAAATACTGTAAACCCTTTGACCATGTAATTCAAGAATCTCTTGTACTTATGGAAAATATTCAAGAAAGTAGGAATCAACAACTGACATAGAATATTCAAATGATGACTGCTGAAAGGAAGATCAACGAACCTCGAGTTAGTATTGTCACTCGAAGTGGAGCTATGACTCGTAGTGATAAAGAAAATGAAAATAAATAATATGAAAGTTCATGGGTTAGAAATACTGCTGAGAAAGCTCCTATTTTTATATTTAGAAATAAAAATAAGTATTTATGGAATCAAATCAAAGTTTTATGGATGTTGGAGCTTCGACCTCTACTGCATAGCCAAAGGCTGATCAGAAAATTAATTGCGGCATACAGAACTAAGCTTTGACAAAAGACTAGGATTCAACAAATCAAGTAGGTATTTTAAAGTATTTTCTACGTACTTGTATGAAATTTTTAAGAGATCAAAAGGTTGTAGAAGGGCTTCAGGAGTTGATAGACTCCTGTGCATCCAAAGAAACACTGTGAAGTGAGATGCACGCAGTCAATAATTTTCATTGACAAAAAAGAACCAGAAGGGAGATGAGGCTTCGTGTTCAAATAGGAGAGTATAATGGATCAAATTATTCTAGATCTGGGATCTAATGCTAATGTCTTGATGAAACTGACATGGGAATTAATGGGTAAACCGAAGCTATAATGGTCTCCTATTCAATTAAGAATGGAGAATCAAAAAAATATATTCCCTCTAGGAAGACTACCAGGTGTCACAATGGATATTGAAGGAATTCACACTAATATTGATTCTGAAGTAATAGAGATCACTGATGACAATAACTCTTATCTTGCATTTCTTGGAATTGACTAGGAATTTGATAATATCATCTGAAGAAGAGACATGATATTTTAAGGAAAAAATATTAGAGTAATTGTTCCCTTGGATCCATTAGAAGGAGTAAGATACACAGAACTAGTCAAAGAAGAATACTGCACAGCTAACATAGACAATATCTATCAAATGACAGTGAAGGAACAAGATTGTATTAACCCTACTGCAGAGGGAAAGTTGAGTTGGGAGCATGATATTTCTTGTACCTCAGGCTCAGAAGAAGAGTTGGAGAACTGATAGAATAGGTTGAATGAAGTATCCACAAGGCGTTGTGAAAGAATTACCAAATCAGTTCTATGTATGATACCTGAGGTATGTAACCTTCCTACTTATGATGGCTTAGGTGATGTAAATAATTTTCTTAATGATTATGAAGAATAAGTTGCAGAAAATCAAAGGTTCTCAGCCTTGGATATAGCCCTAAAAGCTACCCCTTCTAGATGGTGGAATGCACAGAATAAGAATATAGGAGGTTGGAAGGAATGTTGAAGATTGATGTGGACATGGTTTGGACAGATAGATACAAATATGGAGATAAAATATGATGGTGAAACTAATCCTAGGAATCATATCTAGCTGTGAACTACAACATGGAAGGAGATTCCACAACAAGAATGAGTACATGGATTAATTCACACATTAGAGACAATCCCTAAGATATGGTACCCAGAAATGGAGCTTTGGCATGGTACCAAGAACTGGATAGACATGGTTGATGAATTTATATTAACATTCAGCTTTGAGTACGACTTCCCATACATAGATTTGGTCCTCCAGAAAGTCAAGAAGAGGATATTTGAGAATGTAACCCCACTGACAGGGCAACAACCTGATTAGGTTGCGCAGATAGAAAATGCACTGGAGTTTTATAACCTTACTGTAGATGAAGAAGAAGATCCTCACAACATCGACATAGCAGAGTCTGAAGGATTCCACGATGTAATTGGACCTGAGTTATAGATACCAGACATAACAAAGCCATTGAAGACCAAGAAGGTAAACATAGTATCAAAGAAGGAACCAAAGTTTTTAACAATATGAGTTTATTGGGATGAGGAGACAATGAATAAATTTACAAAGTTACTTCATGAATATCAAGAGATGTTTCCCACCAAGTTTTCAGAGATGAAGGGTGTAATAGGAGATATAGGATTACATTGTATATATCCTCCATGTTGTTTGGTGTAATAGGAGATATAGGATTACATTGTATATATCCTCCATGCTGTCTGTTATTGCTCTGTCTTGATATTTCCCAAAAAACTCCTCTATGGGGCTCAACCCTTGATAAGGAAATATTGTGACTCTCCATATTAACATTGTGCTAAACCAATTTTTGGTCATCTAACCATTTACAATTAGATGGATCGAAATACACCATATAAGACCAATTTTACCATAGTAAATTTTCTTTCACTATAAAAAATAATTTAATAAACCATAGTTTAATAAGTTATTTCTGGTCCAAATAGAAAACCCCATGAGGAATAATTAAATAAATCCTTATTTATTTGATTTTTCTCTAGGAATAATTAATTAAACCTCTGTTTAATGATATTCCTGGTCATGTCTAACCCAATTAATGAGAAATAATTAGATAAATCATTATTTATCTTATTATTATCTAGGAATAATTAATTAAATAATTATTTAATTAATATTCCTTGTCAAATTTGACTAAATCATTTAGGAATAATAAAATAAATAATTATTTGTTAAATTATTCCTTAACGACGTCCTTGAAATAATAAATAAATAATTTATTTGTTTATTATTTCTAAATAAAGAGATTTAACCAATTTAAATTCCTTTTCCATCCAACAAAATATAATAAAATATTCAAAGCAGTTAGATCTAGATCTTATTTAATAATATTTTACTATGCACCATTATCAAGGATAACTCAATATTTTGTTATAAATAGGAGGGATTTCAATTCATTTCTTACCTTTGATCCTTTTATCATAGTTGGACTTTGATCCTTTTATCATTGTCATACTTTGATTACTTTTATTTTCTTTTTTCTTATTGAGCTCCCTTTGAGTTCTACACGTCTTGGGTTTTCTACACCTTTGAGAGAGAAACTCTAAAGTTGAAGCATTGAGGACAACCAAGAACTCATCCCATTGAGGGGGACTGGTAGCATCATTCTTTGTTCCCTTCCTAGGTGTTGATATAATATAAAAAATCTTTATAAATCTTGTCTTTTCCATTGGATATTTGGAGAAACTCTTATTTCATTTTACTGTTTAATTGCTTTATTTGCATAGATCTGGGTTTGTTTTGCATTCTTTTCGACCATCTATTGCAGATCTAAGAATTTAAACAACCATTTTTGTTGTTAGGGCTGCTTTTCATGTGCAGCTAAAGTGATCTCTTTTTGTACACTTGTGTTAAGAATTCATCCTAACATTTGGTGAATCCACAGGGTTTTATTCAGATTCCTATGTGACCATCTACTTTAGTACCTAGGGTTTTTCTTCAGTTATTCCAGCATACGTTCACTAGAGACATTGCAAAGTGGTATGTTGACCAGGCCTCTGCCTCTCATTCCACTTTTGCGACTCTTGCTAAATCATTTTTATCCTACTTCTAGTAACCTCTATGATATGATACCGATACCAAGTTGTTGACCACATTTCGTCAAAATTCTGCCACTCGAATTTCCGACCATGTCAAAGAATGGCGTAGAAGCATGAGATTATGTTGAGCTCCTACATTTGACAACCGTGTCTATATGGATTGGTTTCTCATAACGCTTTTTCCTTCAAATGGTAAATATGTCGCGTCTCAATTTACTCAGAAAGAGGAAGAAGCTCTCCAAATCGCATTGAAATATGACTTGATCTATGCCCAATCTGGTTATGTTTATACTGTCTTACCAGACCTTCCTAGACCTGGTGGTGCCAATGTACTGGGGGAATCTCATGCCGCCAACGGTATCGTTAGATCTATTTCACATCTGTATACTCATCCTCCCATGGGTTATGGTTTCCGTTAGGGAGGGGACAACTCCTCTAGCAGTTATCCCCTTCTCGATAACATGTATCCAGGACAAAGCACATTTTCCCCATTGCATTAGCCGATGCCAGGGCCTGTGGTTGCTCAACCTGTTTACCCCAATGTTTCTCAACCTCTTTTATATCCTTATCAATAGCCCAGTGCTCCAACCCCTATGAAATTAGCACCCCAGCCTCCTATGCCTTCTCAACCTCTGCCGCAGCAACCACCTCCTCCTCCGAATCAGGTGTGTGCACAGCAGAGCACGACCGATCCTCAAAATTCCAAGAAAAAGAGGAAAGGAAACCAAAACCAACCTGTGCAAGGTAATCAAGGGCGCCAAGGGAAACTGACAAACACTAGCAACCAACAACAGGGAAATCAACCCAAGTAGGACAGGCCTCTTCGTATGAAGAATCCTTGTTCTTGCTGTGGTGTCCTTGGCCATTATACTCACGATTGTCCCCTTTTACCTCAATTTTGTTAGTTGTGGGAAGTAGAAGCAGCATCTAGAGGACAACAAGTCATGGTTTCAACTCCTCCAAATACTGTGCCTATTCAACCGGATGTTTTTACTGATCCTTTCCCTTAGTAAGGATATGTGGCTGCCCAAGCCCCTCAAGGTCAGGTCACCCCTCAACCCTCACAGGCTGGTACCTCTAATTACCATATTTTCATGATGAATTTTGAAGTGGTTAATACCGCTGATGTCAACCTTCAAACTAGGTCACGCCAATATGGCAAGCCACCTACTTCGTCTGCCACTGAGTCTTAAACCAAAGTTTAAAGAGAGTCTAGTTCGACACCAAGTTACCCTTTACAGATCCCTCAGCCATAGGCAGAGGTTATTCCCAAGATCCCCAAATGGCCATTATTCCGAACTGCTACTTCTACCAAAGCTACCCATAATTACAACATAATAGATGACTTGGAACAATCTCCTACTGCCATTTCAATGCTAGAAGTCCTCCAGTCATGCCCTTCACAATGTAAAGCTCTATTATCTTCTCTGGGCATTGTGGATCCTTCAGATCATCATTTGATCATCTTTGATATTGATAAGTCAGAAAATCCCCCGTTACCTTCATCCTTAGCCTTCCAAATACTAGCCAATATTCATAATTCCCATGTCTCACGATGTATCATTGACGAGGGCGCATCCACCTATGTGATGTCTGCCTCTATTTGGAATAACCTCGGATCACTTGAGTTAGCCCCATCCACCATCACTTTTCATGCTTGGGATGGTCACTCTTCTCAGCCCCTTGGCATGTATTGCAATTGTCCTGTTACTATTACAGGAAAGACTGTTTGTATTGACATTGAAGTAATTGATGCAAGCTTGGATTACAACATCCTTTTGGGTCATAGCTACACCTATGCAATGTCTTTTGTCACATCTGTGGTTCACCGTAAGATGTGCTTTCCTCAAAATGGAAAGATAGTTACCATCGATCAGTTGAAATATTACGAACCAAAGTCACAAATATCCCCAAGTCTATCTTATCTTCGGTGGCTGATAAGAAACCAGTCGCACCTCTTACTAGTGTTGCACCTAGAGTCTATAAAGATTCCACCTTGCTTGGTGCATTCCCTTTCCCCCCCCTCTTGTCACAGATCCCCGCTCATCGAATTTTTGCATGATGCAATCGTCTCGGACTAGCCACAAGCGGTCCGGTTCAACCACCTAAACCTACGGTTCTGCAACCTGCTGGTGGTCACTCAACGAAGCCTACAGGCCCTTCCTTTCAAGGACCTTCCTCCTTTGTTGGTGTCTCTTGCACTCCTCTTCAAATAGGAACGGTTCCCCCTAGCCTTAACTAGTTTGGAGCCATTCTTCCAGGCCATTACCCCTCTGGTCAGATATTGTTTCTCTCTTCCCCCTTTGGAGTCTTTCCGGTGCCTATTATGGCTACGTTGAGCCTTCTCAATTTGACCCTTGGGATCCTAGTCTAGTACATCGATCCCCCAAACAAAACCCCACCTGGTTACCTCAAACCTTATACCACTTTGACCACGGTCCAACTGGTGGCCATGACTCCTATCTTTGCTTCAGTGCCTCAGCCACCTCAATAGGAATCCACTCTTGTTATGAAAGCATCTGGGAGCAAAGCCATAAAGAAGGAACCTAAGGATAAGTTTTCTAAAACAAATCCTACTCCTCCTAAGCCTCCAAATAAGTCACCTCCGTGCACTTTGTGTGATGTTGTTGGGCATGCTACCCAAAATTATCTTGAACTTCCTCTTCTCAAAATTGTGGTCAACGAAACGTTTCCAGAATCTTATATCCCGGAGGTCCATGTTACCTTACCCGATTTAACTAAGAAACTAAAAATGTTGTGCACGAATCACCCTTGTGCTTTGTGTGATCTTTATGGCCACTATTCTCACCTCTGTCCCCGTCTCGACGATTTTTGTGACACCCTTGAGGCTGTCTGCAGAATCAAGGTCTAATGTAGTGGAACCTCTACTCCTCTACTCGTGCATTTGGCTCAGGCCAAACTAGAGGACATTTCCCCACCTATTTTGATACCTCCACCCGATGTTTAGATGACAGATCCTTCATCCACTATCCTCTATCTGTCATCATCCATGAGATCCTTGGTAGAAAACCCCTCCGGGGCATTCCCTTCTATTTCAACTGAACCTCCTTCGACGATCACCTTAGGCTCAACATCGGTAGATGTTTCATCTAATAGCTCTTCGTATACCCTTCGTAGCGATGCATATGTGAACCATATATCTCATGATGATGCGTCAGGTAGCCCTGCCGCATCATGTGGTCTTTCTTCTACCAGTCCCCCCATCTTTCACTCTTATGAAGACATTATGTAAGCAATGACAACCCCTGAATTTCCTTGGGATGATATGCACCACCATGCATACTTCCTTCCGCAACAGTCCCATGACCAGTATGCTGTGGAGTCTAAAGAATTCACCTCATATGAGGTCGATCAGTTTAGAAATCCCATTCCTGCACCCAAAGCTTTCGAAGAAGAAAACATTGCCTTGAGGGCACATTTCCCCCTAGAACAAATTGAGGCTTACACCAAGCTACTCAAATAATTTTGTAATGTTTCCGCTAGGTCCTATTCAAATATGCCCAGACTTGATCCATCCATTGTTGAACACCATATCGACACATACCCGATGCCTACCCTATTTGTCAAAAGTTGAGACACATTTCTCAGTGAGAGGCTCTCAAAACCACAGTCGATAAGCTCAAGAAGTATGGTTTTTCTTATCCCATTCTCAAGAAAACAAGCACCATTCATGTCTGTATGGACTTTCGTGACATGAAAAATGTTTTTCCCCAAGGAAACTTCCCTACACCATGTATTGACCATATCTTTAACAAGTGTAAGAGGCATAGAAATTTTACCCATAGCATCCTCCATGTGTGTTTTATTTCTGCCATGCATCTTGGTTTCTTGCATTTTCCATATTCTTATACTTTGTTTTATTGTGACACTTTCCTAATGGATCCTTCATCCACACCGTACATCGGCTATGCCAACAGTGCAAGTCGCTACTCGCGGAATATTGCCTCGGCAACTTGGGCCATTTTTACCCCTGTACATTCGTTATACCTTTCCAACAGCGTATGTATTAGATTTTCCACCAATAATTAGGCCAAATATGATGCAATGATAGGTTTGTTAGTTGATTCCTTTTACCATCGCATTGTTCATCTTCATGTTTGTTTAGAGTCCCTGCTGCTTGTCAGACAATTGCTTGGCATATATCGTGAACATAACCATGTCCTTTTTAGAAGATATTTATGAGTGAAAATATTAATGCGTGAATTTGAAACCATTACTTTCAGTCATGTACCTAGAGCCTAAAATCACTATGTAGATAGCATCACAAAAAATATTCTATATTGGCACTTATCACATTCATTTAACACAAGACAATAAAAATAAACAAATGGTGAGCCACATAATTGTCATTTATAAAAAGATGCATATCCATAATATGTGTCCACAAAGTCATACATGTTTTGGAGTCATCTACTCTAATAAATCCTACATGCCATAGCATGTTATCCTCTCTTTTTTGGTGATTTGATACTTCATCCAGAACCCTTTTTTCCAAGAAGGATCACTTCGTTGCCTCTCAGAATCGAATTTCTGCACTTGTGCCACTTATACTTGGGGCACCACTTAGCCTTCATACTTGTCAATGTGTGTGTCCATTTTCTTCATGAGTAACCATCTTTTACTCATTTCTTTATGGTCCCCACCAGACATATTTTGTGTGGCAGCATCATCGAGTCGCCCTTGATCATAACATCTGAGTTGAGCCATCATCACATTCATGGAGTTTGTCCCGAGTCCCTTTGCCTCCTACTACAGTATTCCATCCATTCACGCCTTGTCCCTCTCTTGTGTAGCCCATCTTGGCCTCCAGTCTCACTATCCCCCATCCCTCAGGAGTCGAGTCATTCGCTGCCAGGTCATCCATGCTTTTTATGCTCTGATAAGGGAAGTCGTTCGTTTTCTACTCAATATCCCCCATTCCATCATCATCCCTAGTGTCAGTTCATCAGTCACTCTACTATGATCTCTCGTGCCTTAGTTGAGGATTCCTTATTGCCTCACCTATGGTAAACATCCTTCTGTCGACATCAACACATTCATTCCAGAAGATAGGTCTAGAGGGTGTTGTATCTTGGTTCTAAATTCCATTATTGCTTGGTGCCTCAGATCAGGCATAGGGACTCCTTACTGCCCTTTGACTTGATTGTTTCTCATCCGCTCCACTTCAACATGATCAAGATTCGTAAACTCGATAGTTCGGTGATTCAACAGATTGATCTAGTGATTCTCGAGTGTGTGTGATATGTTTCAGACCTCATCAGGGGGTGGCCCTTCAGGTAGCCCCCCACATGCTCGAATGACTTCATTTATTCTACAACCTTAGATGCAGCTCCGCAAATTTGATGGGTTTGGCCCCAGCCACTTGCAATGCCTATAGCATGCATGTGTCACTTATATGATCCATTCATATTTTCAGAGCCCTTTCATGTTTATCAAGGCTTCTCTAGTTGTTATTATAGCTCATGTACTCATATATTATTGTATTCAGTCCTGGCTGTTGTCCCAAGCGCAATATGTATGTGGGATCCATCATATTTTTATCTGGACCATGTTTATGCCATCATATCATGTAATTTATAGCTCAGTCTCATTTTACTGGGCAGACCATTATTCTTTGTACTTTTTCATCTCAGTGGTCATAGGTATGCCTCTCCTGCCTCACTGAGAAGAGGTACCCAAACATTAAATGAGGTTTACATTTTTCGGTCTTGCCCCCTCAGGGTTATTGTCCTCTCTCACTTCACCTCGCCTACGTATCTCTCTCTCTATGACTCCCCTTCGGTGTCTAGTGATTGTGTTCTTACAACGTACTTTGGTCATACAATTAGCTCCTAACACTCACATGTTGGGGGGAAATCTGTTACACCAATTTTTGGTCATCTAACCATTTAAAATTAGATGGATCGAAATACACCATGTAAGACCAATTTTACCATAGTAAAATTGATTTCACTATAAGAAATAATTTAATAAACCATAGTTTATTAAGCTATTTCCGGTCCAAATAGAAAACCCCTTGAGGAATAATTAAATAAATCCTTATTTATTTGATTTTCCTCCAAGAACAATTAATTAAACCTCTATTTAATAATATTCCAGGTCATGTTTAACCCAATTAATGAGAAATAATTAGATCAATAATTATTTATCTTATTATTATCTAGGAATAATTAATTAAATAATTATTTAATTAATATTCTTTGTTAAATTTGACTAAATAATTTAGGAATAATAAAATAAATCATTATTTGTTAAATTATTCCTTAACCCCATCCTTGAAATAATAAATAAATCATTTATTTGTTTATTATTTCTAAATAAATGGATTTGACCAATTTAAATTCCTTTTCCCTCCAAGAAAATATAATAAAATATTCCAAGCAGTTAGATCTAGATCTTGGTTAATAATATTTTACCACGCACCATTATCAAGGATAACTCAATATTTTGTTATAAATAGGAGGGTTTTCCATTCATTTCTTACCTTTGATCCTTTTATCATGGTAGGACTCTGATCCTCTTATCATTTTCATACTTTGATTACTTATATTTTCTTTTTGCTTATTGAGCTCCCTTTGAGTTCTACACGTCTTGGGTTTTCTACATCATTGAGAGAGAAACTCTGAAGCTAAACCATTGAGGACAACCAAGAACCCATCCCATTGAGGGGGACTATTAACATCATTCTTTGTTCCCTTCCTAGGTGTTGATATAATATAAACATTCTTTATAAATCTTGTCTTTTCCATTGGATATTTGGAGAAAATCTTATTTCATTTTACTGTTTAGCTAGCTTATTTTCATAGATTTGGGTTTGTTTTGCATTTGTTTCGACTGTCTATTGCAGATCTAAGAAATTAGACAAACATCTTTGTTGTTAGGGTTGTTTTTCATGTGCATCTAAAGTGATCAATTTTCGTACACGTGCATTAAGAATTCATCCTAACACATTGGGTCGATATGGATCTTCTTCCCCATCCATAGGCATCCATTGTGCACCAACATGAGTAGTTTTCTCACACAAGTTGTGATTTCTGGACTTCTGCCGAAGTGTGGCACATTCAACATTTTCAACAAGCCCGACTACACCAACCCAACCACCCACTGCTGCAGTTCAAACCTTGTCACACCAGTATCAGTGTAGTGCACCTATTTTAAGTATTTTTCTGGTGTGAATTGCAGATATTTATATTTGTCATTTAAATCATTGTCCGTGAACTTCAACTGAAAAATATTTCCAAGGTTTTCTCCAATAAATGCCACTGACTTCAGCAATAAAGGTGTGAAGGTGCCATACTTTGTGCCCTTAGACTCTATCAGGGGCCCAATCGAGCCAACAAATTGTACGATGTACTTCATGGGAATCATAGCTTATTTCCCATAAACTAACATGAAGGGGGTCTGACCTAAAAAATTCTTACATGTGGTCCTATAAGCCCATAACATTGCTAGAATGATAAGGTCCCAGTCACCTCTATTCACATTACATACTTTAGTAAGTGCATTCTCCATAATCTTATTAAATTCTTCTATTGTTCCATTGGCCTGAGGGTGATAAGGGGTACTATTCTGATGATAAAATTGGAACTCTTCAGTCAATGCTTCAATAGTATTATTTATGAACTGTGAACCTTGGTCACTCATTAAAATATTGAGACATCCAAATCTAGACAATATGTAGTAAAAAATAAACTTCGCAACATCCTCTATGTTGCAGTCCCTTACTAGTTGTGCTTTAGCCCATCTTTTCAAGTAATCAGTCGTTGTAATTATGTACCTTGCACTAGTCCTCTTTCCATGTGGGTTGATGGGTCCAACAAAATCAGTGGCCCACTTATCAAAGGCATGTAATTGTAGGTTTTAACCCTGAACAGAAATTATCTACAGACGAATCTTATAACAGAAAATAAACAATAGCGAGAGCATAAAACATAAAATAGATAAACACAGATATTTTCCCCTGGATCCCAAATCGGGACGACCAGCTTGATTTTTCATTACATTACTCTTAGTGTTACAACACATATATATACATGCCGAAGCATACAGAAACCCAAATCCATTAACCCTGGATTAGAACATAACCGTAGTTCCCTTGACAGGATCTACAAAATACCAGGGGCCAAAAACCATCGTACCCCAAAACCATGTGCAAAATCATGCACAAAACATGGGTGGGTCCGCACACCAAAAAAAATTTCACCGGGGCGCTGCCCCGGACCCCAACAATGGGGGTTGCCTCCCCCCTTGTGACCCCCCTATTGCACCCAGTGCAATGTACAGCACGTGGGGCTAGTCGTGGAAAGAATATAACACATACCCAACATTCTCCCACTTGTTGTTTTCTTTCCACAAGGGGCCACAGGAGAACTTATTCATTGGGCCAATTCTTCAACACCCATTGTTTCTCTACACCAAGAGAACTTTTGAGTGCTCATAGACTTCGTCAATGCATCTGCAACATTTTTCAAAGTGTCCACCTTTACCAGCAACACCCTTTTAGCCTCGACCATATCTCTAACAAAGTGATATTGAACATCAATGTGCTTTGTCTTTGAATGGTAAGTTGGGTTCTTAGACAAGAAAATTGCACTTTGGCTATCACAGTATATCCTTATAGCTTGCTGTACCAACCCCATACTTGAACACAATCTCTAAACCAAACTGCTTCCTTGCTTGCATGAGTGGCTGCTATGTATTCTGCCTCTGTAGTTGAAAGAGCCACTACAGACTGTCTTTTACTCATCCAACTGACTGCACCTCCAAATAGGTTAAACACATACCCACTTGTAGATCTTCTTTGGTCCAGATCTCCAGCCCAGTCTGAATCAACAAAACCATGAATGTCCAACATTCTTTCCAATCCTGGTCTTCCCTGGTAGCACAAGACATAATCACTAGTGCCACGTAAATATCTGAAAACCTGCTTCACTGCTGTCCAATGCTCCTTCCTTGGGTTTGACATAAACATGCTCAATACTCCCACTGCATGTGCAATGTCTGGTCTAGTACAGACCACTGCATACATCAGACTACCCACTACACTTGCATATGGAACACGGGACATATCCTCCTCTTCTTCTTGTGTCTTGGGACACTTTTCAGCAGACAGCTTTACACCTACAGGAATAGGAACATTCACCGGTTTACTATCCTGCATATTGAACCTCTGCAATATAGTCTCGACATACTTCCTCTAGTTTAACCAGAGCTTCCTCTTTGCCTGATCTCTCTTAATTTCCATGCCCAAAATATATTTTGCAGCACCAAGATCCTTCATGTCGAATTTGGATAACAATTGGGTCTTCAAATCTTGGATAATTTCTTTGTCATTTCCAATCAAAAACATATCATCCATATAAAAGACCAAATAAATAACACGGTCACCAATTAATTTAAAATAAACACAGTGATCCTCCTTGCTTCTGGTGAAGCCAAGTCCCCGTATATAGGTATCAAATTTCTGACACCACATCCTTGGTGACTGTTTTAACCCATACAGAGACTTCTTCAACCTGCATACCAGTTCTTTCTTACCCTTCACCATAAAACCTTCAGGTTGCTTCATGTAGATCTCCTCTTCTAGATCCTCGTGAAGAAATGCTGTCTTCACATCCATCTGTTCTATCTCAAAATCAAATGCAGCAGCAACAGATAAAAGTAATCTAATAGAAGTAACTTTGGCAACAGGAGAAAAAATATCACCAAAATCAATTCCCGGAACCTGGGAATAACCTTTCGCTACCAACCTAGCTTTGTATTTCTCCACCTTGCCTTCTACATTCATCTTCTTCTTAAACACCCATTTGCTCCCAATGGGCTTCCTTCCAGCCGGCAACTCCACCAGATCCCATGCATCGTTTTTGTGCAAGGATGCCATTTCATCAACCATGGCCTCCTTTTAGAGTTTTCCATCCTCTGAATCTACTGCCTCCCTGACAGTTCTGGGTTCATCATCAGTTATAGTTAAGGCAAAACCTGAACAGAAAGCAGATGGACTATACCTTTCTGGTTGCCTTCTTTCCCGAACTGATCTTCTTAAAGCCGGAGTTTGTGGCTCTTCATCTTCTGAGTCTTCTTCTGTTGTAGAGTCTGATTCATCCTCCTTTAGCTCAAACTCTATCTTCTCAGGTTCCTTTGGTAGGAATTCATGTTTAACAACATCTTTCACTTCTCTAAACACAACATCTCGGTTGTACACAACCTTCCTTGTTTCTGGGTTCCAAAGCTTGTAACCCTTTAAACCATCCTTATACCCAATAAAGATGCACCTTTCAGATTTATTATCCAATTTGGTCCTTTTCTCCTTTGGAACATGTACATATGCATCACATCCAAATACCCTTAGATGTGAAAGAGAGGGTTTCTTACCAGTCCATACCTCATGTGGAGTCTTATCCTCCAACGCTGATGAAGGTGATCTATTAACTAAGTAACATGTAGTCTCCACCGCCTCTGCCCAAAATTCTTGTCTTAACCTGGTACCACTGAGCATGCTTCTTCCCTTTTCCATCAACGTTCTATTCATTCTTTCTGCAACTCCGTTTTGCTGAGGTGTGTATGGAGTAGTCTTCTACCGCGCTATATCACACTTCTTACAGAACTCTTCAAATTCCTTCTTGCAGAACACCCCAACATTATCTGTCCTCAGTGCCTTTATCTTCTTTTCTGTCTGGTTTTCCACCAAAGCCTTAAATTATTTAAATTTGTCAAAGACTTATTATTTCTTCCTCAAGAAATATATCCATGTATTCCTTGAGAAGTCATCTATGAATGAAACATAGTACACAGACTTTCTCAGTGATGGAACTGACACAGGTCCAAACACATCACTGTGCACAAGTTCTAATATCTTGTTCACCCTCTTAGCACCAAAAGGAAAACTCACCCGATTCTGCTTCCCATATACACAATGTTCACAGAAATTGAAATCCAGAGAGCAATTAGACATACCTTCTACCATACCATTTCTATGTAGTATCCGAAGGTCCTTCTCTCCAATATGTCCAAGCCTTTGATGCCATAGCATGGTCTTTTCTCCAGAGACAGCTAGGCTTTCCGCTCCACTTCTCGTGACCTCCCGAATCCCCACATTAATACCAAGTACTCCCAAACCATTCCATGCATCTTTCTCAACACCGTTTTTACACCTGCATCATCCATCTTGCTTGCCAAAAATAAGATTTCTAATCCAGAATGTTCTTTTCCTTCCACCTTTGCAACTTTTCAATAATCTTCCACACCAATGATTTTGGCCTTGCTATCATCCCCTAGGAAGACATCACCATCATATTTCTCATACTCGCAGAACCACTCCCTATGGGGAGTGAAGTGAAAGGATGCACCTGAGTCAATCAACCATGACTCATGATCTACATGTGTATTTTAAGAGGAAGCCAAATACACATCCCCACCTTCATCTGAGGTGGTTTTTGCCTCTGCAAAAGGAGCATCATTAGATCCCCTTCCTTTCTCAGGAGCTTTAGATCTGCACTCCTTTTTGTAGTGCCCTTCCTTTCCACATTTCCAGCGTACCTTTACAAACTTTCTAGGAGATTTAGATCTCCCTCTAGATTTGGATCTCCCACTCGAAACCTTATTCTTGTTTCTGTTTCGGGACCTTCCTCGTACAGATAAGGCATCTCCATTCTGACCCTCCATATTTCTTTGTCTCATTTCCTTCGATAGCAAGGCTGAGACAATGTCATCAAAATTCAAGGTAGTTGTATTGCTACCTATTGCAATAACCAGACTATCCCACGAGTCTGGTAGAGAACACAACTAACTGATGCACTTATCTTCATCTGAGATTTTAATATCAACAGATGACAGCTGACTTACCACAATATTGAAGGCATTTAGATGCTCTGTCACCGAGTCTCCATCCTTCATCCTCAGTTTATACAGTTTTTTCCGCAGGAATAGCTTATTCACCAGAGACTTAGATTGGTACAAATTCCCAAGTTTTTCCCACAAATTCTTCGCCGTAGCTTCCCCAGATACATTCAACAATACTGAATCTGAGACACACAACCGTATTGTGCTCTTAGCCTTCCGATATAGTTTCTTCCAGTCTTCATCTAACATTGCCGTTGGTTTAGTACCTGGATCTACCGCGATCCACTGATCTTTATCCACCAACAGATCCTCCATCTTGAGCTTCCTCAACTCAAAACTCTGACCATTAAATTTCTTGATCTCTATCTTTTTGCTGCTCACCATCTTCTTTCACCGCAAGAATAAATCCCGCAGATCTCCCACTGAACAGGGTCTACCTCAGGCCCGAGAAAAAAACCCTCAGTAGCAAAGGTATCCCCTTGAAGCCGAAATAGCTCTGATACCAAATGTAGGTTTTAACCCTGAACAAAAATTATCTACACATGAATCTTATAATAGAAAACAAACAATAGCGAGAGCATAAAACATAAAACAGATAAACACAGAGATTTTCCCCTGGATCCCAAATTGGGACGACCAGCTTGATTTTTCATTACATTACTTTTAGTGTTACAACACATATATATACATGTTGAAGCATACAGAAACCCTAATCCATTAACCCTAGATTAGAACATAACCGTAGTTCCCTTGACCGGATCTACAAAATACCAGGGGCCGAAAACTATCGTACCCCAAAACCATGTGCAAAATCATGCACAAAACATGGGTGGGTCTGCTTATTAGTGGGTCCGCACACCAAAAAATATTTCGTCGGGGCACTGCCCCAGACCCCAACAGTGGGGCCTGCTGTTGGCGATTGATCAGGTATCGCGGGCAAGACCCAGGTTCAAGAGTTGTGGCCAACAAAGGAATCCGCTGTAGTCTAGGATCACGTTGGCATTATCACCCTACTTTGGAGAGTAGAGAGTCTCACCCGAGGCATGCCACGACCACATGCAGAGAGGGAATAGACCCGTGGCAAGGAACAAATCTGCAACTCAATTCCATTAGTGATTAGATTGCATAGATAGAATCACATACGCAACAGAATTCAAGAAGCATACAGATATTAAGCAAATGAAATTTTAAAGCGTCTCAACCAACACACATGCATGTGAATCACACAAATAGACAACAACCTACAATTGTATTAAGCTCTTGGCCAAATCCCAGTTACATAGCTTTGCAATGGGCTTACAGATCTGATACATATGCCTTGCGGAACAAAGATTTTACATCAATAGACCCTAGGAACTACAGAGACCTCATCCATGCTCTGGATTCCTGCTGCAGCATGCGGTTCCTCTCCTTCAGTCGCTCTCTTCTCTCTTCTGCCGTGGAATCATCCCGTCTTTCATCTAGGTGACTGCTATTTATTCACCCGCTATCGCGAATTTTAGTTCTTCTTATGTCCTTCTTCAGCTGCTTCTAGCTTTTCTCTGATTATCTGTGTGTTCCACTTGCGTTCTTCTGCTGTATCTTTTCCTTATCTGTACTTATGCATCTAGTTTCCTCTGCTATGTGTCTGTTCCGTCGCAAACTTGGTAGCTCTGTCGTTTGATGTGGTTGCGAATTGGTTGCAGCTGCCATGTGCCCTCGTTCCGCAACCCCAAAATCTGGCCATTGGTTCAAATTCAAAACATTCAAAACAAGGTTTTTCAAAATAAGGGCCCCAACAGCTGTCTCCCCCCTTGTGACCCCCCTGCTACGCCCGGCGCAACGTACAACACGTGGGGCTAGTCATGGAAATAATATAACACATACCCAACAGTAATGTGACTTGTGGTACCAACGACATCTCATATATTCTGGAAGGCTTCCCTATTCTTTGACACACATCAACCCCAAAATCTGGCCGTTGGTTCAAATTCAAAACATTCAAAACAAGGTTTTTCAAAACAAGGGCCCCAACAAGCCCCGACCATAGTTCCTTGACTCGTCCTCGAGTCAATCAAAAATTACGGCTTCCACCTCCATTGTCGTGCTTCACCCCGTGCCCTTTTCGCCCTGTGTGCTTTCATCCTGTGCTCGTTCCTGCTGTGCGCCTTCAGCTTGATCCTATCCTTGCTATGCGTCTTCAGGCGGCTGTTCAAACAAGGGCCCCAACTCCGGGACCCTTTGGAACGCTGTAGCTCGGAGCGCAGTAAAAGCCGACACGACTTGCTGCCACCCCTGGATGAGCAAGACTGTTTCCTCAGTGAGCTTGGTGACAGCAGCCTCCTTAATGGGCGTTGGGACAGCTCTGAACATTGTGTTGATCTGGGTCTCGGCTACCGCTGCGAGCTGTTGTATGGCCCGAGCACTAGATTGAAGGGGCGGCCAGAGCTCACGAATGACGCGTTTGGCCTCTGCCGAGCAAGCCTCTATGTGTTGGAGTTGTGCCTCAAGTTCATCGGCCTGGGCGTATAATTGATCCAGCCTAGCGGGGTTAGTAGCCTCTTGAATTTCCCTTGAAACCTGCTGGAGTTGGGCTAAAATCGGCTGGGTCTTGACAGTTAGGGCCAGGGAGCATTCCTGAAGGCCCTTCAGGAGGTCACGAGCCTCTCGTGTCGTGGAATGAAGTGATTCCTATATTTGAGCTGCCTGCCCCTGCTTGGCGGCCACCTGGGCTGAATAGTCGACCTCGGGCTCGGCCGGCTTGGGACGGGTTGCTAACGCGGCACGAAGCTCATGATTCTCCCAGTGTAATGCTTGAATGACAGTCTGGAGGTGGATAGCTTGCTCAGAGAGTCTGGCCGCAACGATTTTGGGAGGCAGCACGGGATGATGAGGCTCTACAGATGGCTAGAACTCAGAGAACATCCGGGTGACATTGGTGATCATTGCTTCCATCTGCTCCCGTGCTGTTCGGAGTTGGTCGCGCTGTTCAGTAAGCAGGGAAATTTGGTGTTGCTGCTCGGCACACTGCTACTGAAGTCCCAAATGTAATCTTTCGGCCTGCTGGGCTGCCCTTTGAATCAGTAGATACAGCTGAGCGGGATTGTCAGGCTGGAAGGTGGCAGTCCCAGAAGCGCTCGGCACCGACATTCGCTCCAACAACGGTTGCTCACCGGCAACTGTTCGAGTGACATGCTCAGAAGGTGAGAAGGGCATGGCCTCGAGATGTGCAGAGTCAACCATATTCAGATTTGGTGATTCTTGTTGATTAATGTGGTTCGGTTGTGGAGGGACTGTGGCCTCCGGCGGAACCTCGGCAGACTCAAACCTGGTGCGCAGCTACTGTGTGAATATATCAGTGAAAGGAGGGTGGAGTTCGACCGCTGGGTCGATCGGTGGTATGATTGGGGTAGCACCAGAGTGAACCTCAGCCCCGTGGTCCCCACCCATGAGTTCCCGGATAAAGGGGTCGGACACTGTAGCCGAGGAATTAGGACTGGGTATGGCAGGCAGATGAACGGTGGATGGAGCGATGGACAGTGTGGTGGGGGTATGTGGCAAGGGAATGTTGATGAACTCAGATGGGTCGATGAGGGGTTCCTCTTAAATCAGTACCCCGGTGCTTGGGGGCGGTGGTGGATCATCTGCAGTGAGGTCCAGCATCGGACTTGCCTCGGTGGTGCGGGCCCTCTTAGCTGGAGGTGCCTCGGGTGGATCCCTAGACCCGCTTGTCTCGGCCATCGGGGTCGTGAGTGGATCAGCAGAGGTAGACAGGATAATGGGGATGGGGGAGGTGAGCGGAGTGGTACGGGGGTGCGAAATGGAATGAGAGAGCTGAAATTTAGAAAATAAAGGAAATGGGGTAGCATCGCTAGAAATAACCTGGGCCGTCGCATTGAGATTCCATACCTGTGTATTGAAGTGGCGGACGACAGGGATGAGCGACTCGGGGATTTCTTGTGATGGCATTGCCACCGCTGTCTCGGCAAGCTGTTTCACTGGTGCCATCCTGTCAAAATTGTATCTGGGGAGCCCATCCCGCATGTGCTTCACGACCCCCGGCCATGAACAGACTTCACGATGGAAGGTAGCATCGTCCAACTGAAATTTCAGCGGCGTCATCCGGAAGGTGTCCGTCGGAACGCAAGCAGGTCGGAGGTAAGTATTCTTGTGACTTACCCCGAACCATACTTGCTCACCATAGTCATCCAACAGGTTCCTGGGCACCCGTTGCTGGCATGCCACCACATCCGTCATTAGCCGGTACCACGACCGAAACGCATCCGCATTCACTAGTTTGGTACTGGGGTCATTTGAGACCTGCCATGGATTGAATTTCATCGCGAGGGGCTGGCCCTCGGGGATCTCTGTTGGGAACCGGATGGGTGGAGTGTGCCATTTCCACATGGAAAAATCAATAATCAGATAGCCATAAATAAAGGTAGTTGCGCACTTATAATTCTCCTCGCATGCATCGAACAGCTCTCTTAACAAGAAGGAACACCAATTCAGTTTGGTGCCTTGGACACAATGTTCACCAATAGAAATGGTATCAAGAGTGCATTGTCTGTTGGTGTAATGCCTCATTGTCTTGCTGGCAATGAGGTAACAGGCAACTTCAATCTTGGGCTTGTTAATGAGGTCGATCTAGGCTCCTTTCCCCCCCTGCGAGTGCCATATTTCGTATAGAAGTCTGCATCGCTCGACTTTCGTGCGCGCTTGGAGGAGGTCTGGCAGGCCGTTGAGACGTCTGCACCCGTCTGCGAAAGCCCTATGAGGCGATGAATATCTTCTGCGTGAATGGGGATTTCCTGGGTCAGCCACAAAGACCCATTCTGAATTCGGCTGAGGAGGAAGCGTGTACACTGCAGAACTGGTCCGGTGGTGCCAAAGACCGGAAGATTTCTCAAGTTCATCAGGGACGAGGTCTGAAGGTCCCTGAACTCTGGTAACAAGCGACTTGCGGGGTTGCCGACTGTAGTGCAGTAATCCTCCATATATGCTTGCCGCTGGCGGGACGGAAATTCGACAGCGTTCGAGAGGTTGGCGTCAATCAAGGCTGCACTATTATATTTTCCCACAAGGGACTTGGTCTTGTGAATCCGAGTGTCAAGCTCTGGTTCAATGACGGCTGGGACGGCCCTCGGCATTTTGGCCCGGCGCTGATAGAACTGTAGAATCTGCCATGGTCGCCTTTCCTGGTGCAATGCATTCTGAGAATTCAATGGCTCTGGTGTAGCTGAAATTGCTAATTCGAACGGGTCTGGCATTCTCGTGCTTTTGGTGTCCATGCAAGTTATGTCAGCACCTGGCACGAGTGGAGTTGATGAGACCCCCTAACGAATTAATTCCTGCTGGCACTTTGTCTGCGATAATCATTCGATCAATCGCATGCCAATGAGTGCTGTGACAGTTGCTGACGGTGGCATGGGGAAATGGGCGGACGCGATGGCTGAGGTTACTGTGGGTGATGGCCGAATGATGACGGCGCAGTTACTGTCAAATATGGTAATTAATGATGCAGATCTAGGCGATCCTACGGACTGACACAAGTACGTGGGTGGACTGAGCTGGACTGACGTGGAGACTGGTACAGAGCCTACATGGATGACACGCTGGACCGGCACCACCCTGACCATAGTCGGTTGCGGTACAGCCCCCGCAACTGAGCGGTTATTGACACACTACCTATAAACAGAGAAGACCTCCTACGCTCATCCCAGTTGCGGGAGAGTTATTCAACTATGCTACGCTATGGGTGCTCTCGGGTGCGAGAGTTATTGATGAGAAATGAAAGGTATTTACTCCTGGTAGGGTTTCAGGCGTGCACCATTCACCCACCCCGGAAGAACTGTACCGTCTAGCTGTGCCAACTGAACGGCTCCGAAATCGCGAATCTCGATAACAAAGTAGGGTCCCAACCAGTGCATCTGGAGCTTTCCTAGGAACTTCTGGAACCTGCTGTCGTATAAAAGAACTTTGCCACCAACCTGAAAGATTTTTTGATTAATGTGGCGGTCGTGCCATGCTTTTTGCCGGTCTTTCTGAACCTTTTGGTGGAATTCGGCCAGAAAGCGGGCCTCATCCAGTTCCTGTAATTCATGGAGGCGCGCCTAGAGGGAGGCCTCTTCTGAAAACTTCAGAGACATGGCAGTCAATAGACTTGGTACAATAAAATCAACGGGAATCAAAGCCTCCCAGCCGTACATGAGCTGGAACGGCGTTTTATTGGTCAAGTGCTTAACCATAGTCCGATAGGCCCATAAGGATGCTGATAGGCGCTCATCCCAATCATCCTGCTGGGCATTGCAAATCTTAGTCAAGCCTTTCTCAAGAATCTTATTGAAGGTTTCCACCGTACCATTATCTTGTGGGTGATACAGGCTACTCTTGTGATGCTGAACCATGAAGGTGTCCAGCAGTGTCTTGACCGTGTCATTAATGAAGTGCGTACCCTGATCACTGGTTAAACTTCGCGGGCAGCCAAATCGGCAAATGATGTGCTCAAAAATGAACTGGGCGGCGGTATCTGCTGTGCAGTCACGTACCGCGACTGCCTCAGCCCACTTGGTGAGGTAATCCGTGGCGGTAATGATGTACCGGGCCTTGGAGTGTCTGGCAACCGGGGCTATGGGGCCCACGAAATCGACAGCCCACTTCTCAAACGGCCGCAACACATGCATTGGGTGTAACGGAAGCTCGTCCCGGTGAGAGGGCCTTCCCGTCCGCTGGTAAACATCGCATTGCTTCACGTAGGCCTTACAATCAGTATGTACTGTCGGCCACCACAGGCCAGCTTGGAGCACCTTTCTTGTGGTGGGTTTCGCGCCCACACGCCCTCCCGTAACTCCGCTGTGACATTCCCACATTACCGCTTCCTGTTCGTGGTCAAGGACGCATCTACACAAAACCTCACATTAGGGGAATTTTGAGGTCTAAAATGGGCCTCCTAAGGAAATTATAAAATAATAGTGGAAAAAATCTAATAAGATTTGATGACATCATCAAATTTTAGAAGGAAAAATGAAAAAACTACTTTTTCAATTCATATTTTCAACTTATCTCCCAAAGTTTTTACTCAAATTTCGAGCGGGAGTACTTGTTGGATGCGGAATTTAATTCCTCATCCAAGGAGTACCCATGTTGCATACTTTCGATGGGTCCTACTACACGAAAAATGAGAAATACATAAAAAAACGTGATTACAATCACGTTTTTTATGTATTTCTCATTTTCGTGTAGAAGAGTTCATCGAAAGTATGCAACATGGGTACTCCTTGGATGAGGAATTAAATTCCGCATCCAACGAGTACTCCCGCTCGAAATTTGAGTAAAAATTTTGGGAGATAAGTTTAAAATACGAGTTGAAAAAGTAGTTTTATTATTTTGTTATTTTTTAATATTTTTACTTTTTTACTCCAAAAATGGTGAATCATCCATTATGGATGACATCGTCATCTTGAATCCTATTGGTTGTTATAAAGTTTATTTTTGTTGTACATTTTTCTTATGAGGCCCATTTTAGACCTCAAAATTCCCCTAATATCAAGGCCCAGTTTGTATAGCTGCCCTACGATCAATTGGTAGTTGGTAGCACGGACGACCAAATGCCATTTCTAAAGTGGGGTATAATCCTGAGGGCACTGCCCCATGGTCAGATAGGCGGCAATGTCGGCCAAGTAATCTGGTACAGCTTCAACTCGGAAGAGGTCAGCGTCTGGCAACTAGTCATCGAGGGAGCCGTCATTCTCCCCCGTCTCCAACCTGGATAGGTGATCGGGCCCGACATTCAACCTCCCGGGTTTGACGATTACTTTGAACGTGAATTCTTGAAATAGCAGAAGCCAATGGCAAATCCGTCCTTCCAAAACAGGCTTATTGACCAGGTACTTCAGGGCAGAGTGGTCCGTGAAGAACTTGAACTTGCCTCCTAGAAGATAGTGGCAGAACTTCTGAAGAGAGTACACCATCGCCAGCGCCTCCCTCTTGGTCGTGGTGTAATTCTTCTCCGCATTGGACAGTTTGCGGCTGGAAAAGTAGACCGGGTGGTCAACTGTTGTATCGCCAGGTTGTGCCAAGACAGCCCCAAGTGCGACACTGGAAGCATCGATATGCACATGGAACTGCTTATCCCAGTCTGGATGAACTAGAATAGGCGCCGATGCCAGCTTTTCCTTCAGGGTGTTCAAGGCTACTCGACACTCCTCCGTCCATTGGAAGATTGCGGACTTCCGCAGAAGTTGTTCCAACGGAGTAGTGATCCTGGCATAGTTGCGGATAAATCTCATGTAGTATCCCGTGTGCCCGAGCAATGCCCGCAACTGTTTCACCGTCTCGGCGGCCTCCATGTGTACGATCACCGCAACCTTGGCGGGGTCGACGCAGACCCCTTGCTTGCATACCACATGTCCCAACAACGTGCCGAACGGAATGACGAAAATACATTTCTTTAAGTTAAAGGAAATCTGCAGTTGGCGACACCGATCAAACATGACCCGCAATAGGGTAGCATGTTTCTTTAATAAACTGTAGATAGTCCAGTCATACATGTAGACTTCCAGGAACTTGTGAATGTACCCCCGGAAGGCGGCGATGACAATCTGGGAAAACACGGCCAGAGCATTCTTCAAGCCAAACGACATGACGTGGTATGCGAACGACGCCCATTCGGTGGTGAATGTGGTCTTGGACTTATCTTCTTCCGCAATACGCACCTGATGGTAGCCCGAAAAGCCATCAGTGAACGAGTATGCTTCGTTCCCCATAATGTGGTCCAACACTTCGTCGCTGAAAGGGGTAGGAAATGGGTCATGAATGTAGGCATTATTCAGACTGCGATAATCGACACAAACCCGGATCTCCGCCTTGTCCTTCTTATTCTGGATGACAATAGGGCTCACCCATTCTGCTTCCTCCATGGGAAATATTAGACCCGCGGCCAGCATCTTATCAATTTCCATCTTAACCTTCTCTTTAACCTGCGGGTTCAGCCGGTAGGGTTGGTGCTTCACAGGCCTGGCACCCGGTTTCAGCACAATGTGCATTTCGCCAAGGTCGCCTTTGATGATCTTCAGATCTGCTACCGACAAAGGGAACAAGTCCTCATATTCCTGGAGGAGGCTGAAAATCTCCTTGGTCATCTCTTCATCCCAGTAATCGCCTACCGTAGCCAACTTAGGCTTCTCCTCCGTACCAATGTTTAGCTTCTTTGTCTTCAGCGGCCGTAAATGGACCCCTTCGGTGGCCGGCTCTTCGTTAATGTTTCGCTCGCCTTCCTTTTCCTCGAAATACAGGTGCCTCAGGTCCTCCAGACCATTGGCGTCCAGAACGCTGTCAATCCTTTGGCAAACCAACTCTCGCACGGCCTCAGGACGAGCGGGCAGCGTGCAGCCGTCGGTCTGCGGATCACGGAAAAACAGTACCTCCCTGATAGTGTGCAATGCCTGAGATTCCAACTCTGTGTCTCTCGTGAAAGAGAAGCATCGCGCAAATTTGCTCGCGACTTCCGTTCAAGAACTTGTCCCTCGTTTCCGTTCTTCCTCCAAGTACCATGCGTGGGGAATGGTGTCTAAAGAGTGGAAAAATCGATGAACCCATAGCTCTTCTCGGTATCCTATACTTTGCCACTGCTCCTCACAGGTCCGCAAATGGTCCTGTGGATTAGAAGTCCCTGAGTACCGCTGTCTGCTTCGAGGGCCTTCATCATCTTTGAACCGCGCCCGCAACGCGTCCGCTACACTACTCCACCGTGACAAGGTATTGCGGTCATTTTTCCACCAACAGGCTGCTGTAGATTGTAATGCGATGTCCAAAAGGGGTAGTCTGCGCTGTTCCGGTACGATGTCCTCAACCTTGGTAATAAAAGTGTTGACAGCTTGCATGTTTGATAGGGTGGGGTATTCTATGAACTCAGCACCAATCCAGCTGACGCGGCCAACATGAGCACATCTCTGCATGCTGGTCTCATACCCCCCCTGTTGCCAGTCTTCCCACGCGAGTTCGAATCCTAGCTCTGAGCTCTGGACACTCTGCCAACTGACAGAGCCAGTTGCGGTTGGGTAAATGTAGTCTTCCCGCTTCCCTGCAGTCATCTAGTAGAGGTGGTCCATCATCTGAGCATCCTCCCGGTTATCCACCGTCTCGGTATACCTCGGGCCTTGATATGGGTCGAGAGGCTGAGTGACCCAGACCTCCCCATCTTCAAAGATCATCAGCTCCTTCTTGAGGTCGATGATAGCATAATTCTCAAAAGCCTAGTCAATGCCTAACAGGGCGGGTAAGGATCCTTGTCTCCCATAATATCAATAACCTCAAAATCGGTGTACGTCTTTACCCCCGCAATGTCGACCTCGACACCTTCGAGTCAGCCAATCAGCAGAATGCAGTACTGGTTCGCCATTCTGAGTTGAATGGGCGAGTAGGCCAGCCGTGGCTTTCCGAGAGCCTCCCACGTCTTGCGCGGCAGGATGTTGACGTCAGACCCTAAATCAAGAATGGTGTCGCTGATTTGGAATCCCCCAACCTACGTATTGAGTCGGAACACTTTACCTGTTCATCGCTTATTTTGCTTGATGCGCTGCACTGATTGAGGGGCTGTGCCCACCGGTTCCCCCAGTCTTGTCCTCCCCTGCAGTGCCCCTTCCAAAGTACACTTGAGATGCTGCTGCAGAGCAGCACTGTCAACAATCTTGAGGAATAGCTGGAGCCACTCTTCAATCAGGGTTTCTGGGGCGTGCTGTGGCCCAGGATCTGTCGGCAGAGGTGCCTCCAGGTCCCCCGCTTCGCGCAGCTAAGAAAATGCCTCAACCGCCTTCTGAAAATACTTCTTTTGTGCCTTGGGCTTGGTTACCCGATGCGGGGATGCTGGCCTGACAACTGGTGCCGGCTCCTTTTCGCGAGCGTCCTCCCCCATTTTCTTACCACCCCTCGTCACAATAGCGATGTTCTGCATGGCCGGAGTCACGACCACCCACGGCTCGACGTTTACCAAGTTCGTGCCCCTCTGCCATGCACGTTCTTCCCACTTTTTGATGAGTTTGGGATAGTCTTCTGTCACATGGGTGTTTATGCGGCACTAGGAACACCACGGATGGTGAGGGAGGGGACATTCGCGAGCCACATGGCCCTCCTGGTCACAGTTATAACATTTCACTAGCCTGTGGCCCCCAGCGCGGCCTCCGCGCGCCCCGCCCCCTCTTCCTCTAGGAGCCTCATTCACCCTATAGGAGGGTCGGTCCAACCGGTCCGCGAGTGCATCGAGAGCCCAAAATTGCTCAGTGTTGTGGGTCGTGGAAGCAAAAAACTCACAATATACGTTGTTTGGCACGTTGGAATACTTATGTAGGATCGGGCACATCTGAGGTGAATGTCCCACCGTCCGGAAAATCTCACAATACTCCGTGGCGGCTGGGTTGAGCTAGGAGGGGAACCCTGCATAAGGCTGTTGTGGCTGGTATACTCGCTGTAGATTCAGCGCCGCGCCACCCCCCGTGGGTGGCCCCCCTTGAATCGCCGCGACCGAGGGTCCCACCCCCGCGCCACGCAACCGAGGACACTCCGTTGCGATATGGCCCTCGACCAGGCAGTGAGTACACCAAACGTTCGGCCTGGCTGGTCTGACGGGCTGTATCTCCTTGAGCTTTTTAGTCAAGCTAGCTATCTGATGCTGCAATCCCACCAAGGAGGGATCCTGTGGGGCTGGCCCTCCCCGATATTCCTGAGGGTAGCCTGCCATGGCCTCAATCTTCATGGCCTGCTCCAGAGCGTCCTGTAGATTGTCAATATTCTGTTGGGTGAGGGGGGTTCACGTCAAGGGAAGCAGGGCCTTGATGAACTAGTCCCTATGATGGTTCAGATCGATCGGGTAACTGAGTTTCCCGATCGCGTCCTTGAATCGCCACATTAGCTTCCATGCAGTTTCTCCTTCCTTCTGTTTAATTTCCCAGAGCTCAGACAGACCCTGTTGGTCCGTCTGGGGAAGCTTAAATTCCCGGAAAAAATCCCGCTTCACGTCCGCAATGACGGGATTCGGGTGGGCCTCGGGCCACTTGATGAACCATCACAGAGCCCTCTCTCTGAGCGTGGTTTGGAACTCTAGTAGTTTCCCTGCATCCGACGTCTGTTGAGCCCTCCAAATGGCTTCGCACCGATACTAGTGTTGCTCTACATCATCATTACCCCGGCCCGAGAACTCGGGATACCGGGTAAAAGAACCAGCCATGTTCACTTGCGGCGGGTTGACCAGGATAAATCCTCCGAGTCCTGGTTGCGTGACTGTTCCACTTGGGAATGCAATACTAATAGTGCTGCTGCTACTAATGGGTGTCGTCGTCGACACTGAACTACTGTGCAATTTACTCAATGCTTTAAATTTAACGAAAATATTACTCAAAGGTTGATAAAGTACCAGGAGAAGGTAAGGATCCTGGCCATGCAGATTGGGGGGAGTATGGCAGCCTGGAGAACTGAATGCCATCCGCTCCTGAAACAGCTGCTGCATCACAACGTACCATTCACCATCAAAACTTTCCTCGGGCTGCATACCTCCATCATCTTCGTTAGTCACCGTCTCCCTTGCTCGCTTGGAAGGGCTCCCATGCACCCATCGCACTCCCACAGCGGTCCCTTCTCGTCCTTGGGTATCCGCATCCATACTTCCTACCATATGAGGCGCCTCCTTCTGATTCTTCCTCTCGATCTCTCGTCTTTTCAAATCTTGCATCACCCTTCTTCACCACCTATCGGCAATCTGTGCCCGCCGATGTGCACGTTGCTCCCTCAGCATCCTTGTGGCCTCAGCATCCATTCCCCACTCCCCGCGTCACACTCTACATAGCATCGGTCCCCTCAACCCTTCCCCCAGCACCGGTGGTTTATGCTTCCATACTCGTCTTATGGAATTCTATCAACCCTTCATCCACTATCAGAGCTTTAATCCACAACGGGATCTCCTTAAGTAGCTTCCCTCTAAGCCCAGAGTGGAAGATAGCCTCGGCCTTCGAGAAGGATTGATAGCACTCAGCAGCAAACTCCACAATGTATCCTTCCAACGTGGTCTCCACCCAAAAATCCACCGCGCGTGTCAACTCGGTGTTCAACCGATGCAGAGCCACCAAGTCTCCGTGCGCCCACCTGCGGTTTATCTTCCATGAGCCATCTCGAGGCACCTTCATATGTAACCTCTGCAACCAATTGTAAAGGTCAGTAGGGAACTTTCCCCAGAAAATTTTGTACGTATCACCGGCTAAATCGGAGAAGAGGATGAGTTCCTTGATCACTACCTCCCCTTTCTTAGTCAACTCCGCTTGCTGAGCAATGAAATGGTCCAAATGATTATCCCACCATCGCCGTATCTCCCCTTTGAAAATCCGCGATACCATGGTCTAGATCCCCTCATATCATGCGGGTCTCGGCAACGAAACTATTTGTTGGCGATTGATCAAGTCTCGCGGGAAAGACCCAGGTTCAGGAGTTGTGGCCAACACAGGAATCCGCTGTAGTCTAGGATCACGCCGGCATTATCACCCTACTCTGGAGAGTAGAGAGTCTCACCCGAGGCATGCCGCGACCACATGCAGAGAGGGAATAGACCTGTGGCAAGGAATAGATCCGCAACTCAATTCCATCAGTGATTAGATTGCATAGATAGAATCACATACGCAACAGCATTCAAGAAGCATACATATATTAAGAAAATTAAATTTTAAAGCGTATCAACCAACACACATGCATGTGAATCACAAAAATAGACAGCAACCTGCAATTGTATTAAGCTCTTGGCCAAATCCCAGTTACATAACTTTGCAATGGGCTTACAGATCTGATACATATGCCTTGCGGAACAGAGATTTTACATCAACAGACCCTAGGAACTACAGAGACCTCATCCATGTTCTGGATTCCTGCTGCAGCATGCGGTTCCTCTCCTTCAGTTTCTCTCTTCTCTCTTCTACCATGGAATCATCCCGTCTTTCGCCCAGGTGACTGCTATTTATTCACCCGCTGTCGTGACTATTAGTTCTTCTTATGTCCTTCTTTAGCTGCTTCTAGCTTTTCTCTGATTATCTGTGTGTTCCGCTTGCGTTCTTCTACTGTATCTTTTCCTTATCTATACTTATGCATCTAGTTTCCTCTGCTATGTGCCTGTTCCGTTTCAACCTTGGTAGCTCCGTCATTTGATGTGGTTGCGACTTGGTTGCGGCTGCCATGTGCCCTCGTTCCGCAACCCCAAAATTTGGTCGTTGGTTCAAATTCAAAACATTCAAAACAAGGTTTTTCAAAACAAGGGCCCCAACAGCTGCCTCCCCCCTTGTGACCCCCCTACTACGCCCGACGCAACGTACAGCACGTGGGGCTAGTCATGGAAATAATATAACACATACCCAACAGTAATGTGACTTGTGGTACCAATGACATCTCATATATTCTGGAAGGCTTCCCTATTCTTTGACACATATCACATGCTCAGAAATAATCCTTCACATCTTTATGTAGTGTAGGCCACCACAATCCTACTCTTAAAATATTCCGCGCAAAATATTTTCCTTCATATTTTCCACCAATTGCACCCCCATGAGTCTCTGCTAGAATCATCTTTCTTTCATGTTCAAGGACATATCTGTGTAGTATCTCATCTAATCACATATTATATAAATTTCATGCTATTAATGAAAATTCAACTGCCTTAACCACTAATTATTTCTTTTGCTGCGTAGTATAATCTGAAGGAGCCACTATTGTGGTAAAAAACTGAATGATATCTGAAAAATGGTGATCTGCCACTCTGATTTCAAATAAATGTTCAGCAGGGAGATTATCCTCTACGCTGGTTGGTTCTCATTAGGGTAATTTTGAGGTCTAATATGGGCCTCCTAAGGAAATTATAAAATAATAGTGGAACTAATAAAATAATATTTGATTACATCATCAAAATTTGGAGGGAAAAGAGAAAAACTACTTTTTCAACTCGTATTTTCAACTTATCTCCCAAATTTTTTACTCAAATTTCAAGTGACAGTAATCATTGGATGAAAAATTTAATTCGTCATTCAAGGAGTAGCCATGCTGCATACTTTCGATAGATCCTACCACACGAAAAATGAGAAATACATGAAAAATGTGATCGAAATCATGTTTTTTCATATATTTCTCATTTTTCATGTAACAGGGTCCATCAAAAGTATGCAACGTGGGTAATCCTTAGATGAGGAATTAAATTTGGCATCCAACGAGTGCTTCTGCTCAAGATTTGAGTAAAAACTTTGGGAGATAAGTTGAAAATACGAGTTGAAAAAATAATTTTATTATTTTATTATTTTTTATTCATTTTACCCTTTTACTTAAAAAATGGTGAATCATCCCCCATGGTTGACACCATCATCTTGAATCATATTGATTCTTATAAAGTTTATTTTGGTTGTACATTTTTCTTAGGAGGCCCATTTTAGACCTCAAAATTCCCCTAATGTCCCCTATTTCCAGTCTGGACAGATGGTCAGGTCCTACATTCAGTCTCCCTGGTTTAACAATGATCTCAAAGTCATATTCCTATAATAACAGTAACCATATGCAAACATTTCCTCCTAATGCAGGCTTATTAACCAAATAATTTAGTCCAGAATGATCTGTAAACATTTTAAAATGTGACCCCAACAAATAGTGTTTAAACTTCTGCAAAGCATACACCATGGATAGTCCTTCCATTTCTTTAGTGGTGTAATTATTTTATGCTTTAGATAAATTTCTACTCGTAAAATATATAGGATGATCAATCTCTCCTACACTAAGTTGTGTCAGTACCACTCCCAAAGCTATGTAGGAGGCATCGAAATGGACATGGAATTCCTTATTCCAATCAGGGAACATTGGTTTAGGTGGAGCTACCATTTTTTCTTCCAATATGTCGAGGATATTCTAACATTCTTCATTCCACTGAAAAGTTACATCCTTTTTCAACAATTTCTCTATAGACGCAGTGATCGGAACATACCCCTTGATGAACTTCCTGTAATACACAATATGTCCCAACGTAGTGTGAAGCTGTCTTACTGTCTTAGGTGGAGGCAAGTTCACAATGATAGAAATCTTAGTAGGGTCCACCATTAGTCCTCTCTTACAGACAATGTGTCCCAACAATATACTGAAGGGTACACAAAATATGCACTTTTCTAGGTTCAAAGAGATATGATATTGTCTACATGTGTTGAGCATAAGTCTTAAACTTCCAACATGTT
Organism: Pinus albicaulis; assembly: GCA_034641835.2. NCBI lineage: Eukaryota > Viridiplantae > Streptophyta > Pinopsida > Pinales > Pinaceae > Pinus > Pinus albicaulis. The sequence continues at coordinate 967,930,635 of CM076571.1, read as the reverse complement.
TTCTCAACAATCCAAATCTCGTCCAATCATAAAAATATACCTCCAAAAACTTGTGGATGTATTCCTTAAAAGTTGTGACCACCACCCTAGAAAATCTAGTAGGGGCATTTTCTAATCCAAAAGGCATTATTTTGTATTGATATGAGCCCCATTATATAGAAAATGTGATCTTATGTCGATCTTCAGGTGCAATCCTAATATGATGATAACCTGAGAATCCATCTGTAAATGAGTAAGCTTCCTGACCTCCTACATTGTTTAGCACTTCATCTGTGAAAGGGGTAGGGAAGGGATTGTGTAAACATGCATCATTCAACTTTCTCAGATCAACACAGATCCTAATTTCTCCTCGAGTCTTATTTTCTTGCACCAACATAGGATAAACCTATTCTAATTCTTCTACAGGTTCAATAATTCATGCTTCTATCATCTTATCAAGTTCTACTTTCAATTTTTCCTTATAATTCGGGTTCAGCCTCTAAGGTCTTTTTTTGATCGACTTCACATCAGACTTAAGGGGAATATTAATCAAGAGTTTAGCCCCGCAGGGGATTTTGTTGGGAAAGATAGGGACAGATCCATGGCAGACAACATGAAGGAAAATTTTGGACTAACAAAAGGGAAGCGAGGTTATGATATCAACTCAATCAATGACCAGGGAGTTCACTTTGCAGCACATATATTGGCTGTAAAAATCATGAGGAAGTGTCAGGATAATGAAGTCACTACACTGGTGGTTTCATTAGCTGCGTAGTGCACTAATGAGGTTTAGTAAAGTTGGGCCACATATCTATGCCAAGTTTTTTTGGATGACTGCTGCGAGGCTTAGGAGAAAGGTACTCCATTTCACCACACAAGGTTAATTCTGATAATTGCGATGTTAAAAATGACTTCAATGAAAAAGTGCCCCTTTAGAAAAACCAAGAAAGACACCCCGAAGGTCGTCCAAACCTAAGGGAAGGGAGGGAACGTGTACCATCTCCTGGGGAGAATGGAGAAGGAAGGGCATGAGGGGTCCCGTATGACCTTAGAACCCATACAGGGATGAGAACATTGTAGCAGATCCCCTGTGGAGAAGAGGGGATGGAGGGTGGAGGGAAAACAAGAAACAGGTGAGAGGATTTCCTCTCTCAAGGAAAGACCTTTTTTTTTATTGATGATCATAAGTAGTATATAGACCCATAGAGGGGGTTTTAATGGTACTAGGACCCCAGTGATGCCCAATCTAACTCCAAATCTATGAAAAGAAACCTCCCAAGAAGGGATGGGGCAGTAGGCCTTTAGAGGAAGGTCCATGGAGCCTTATAAAGCCCAATGTAACACCAAGTCCTAAGAAAATGACATCAAGGGAGGGAGGATGGGGAGAAAGGGCTGTCAGGGCAAGGGAAAGGGCCAATGAGGAGGGATGTTAAGGTCCTTGGGTTGAGGGTGGGGTGATGGGGAAACCAAAGGTTGAAGGGTTGGGTGGAATCCCTATTAATCAACTAAAGGTTGAAGTAAAGGACAACCAAAGGTTGAAGGATCTACAACCAACGGTTGAAGGTTTGGGTGGAACCCATATAAACTTAAAAGTTTTTATTTTTCTCTACACTAGCCCCATAATTGTTTGAAGCTGTGCAATATGCCTTGTTGTGGTATACCACTAATTCAATGCGAGCACATGATAACAATTTTTTTTTTTTTTAATACCATATGAAATTACACATGTTGGTGAACTAGCACCCTTGCCTTTCACCGAGCCTATACGCGCAGTATAGCTCTTTCACAAATTTGAAGGCTCACTTCCACAAAATTCACATATAGGATCACAGGGACACAAGGAAGAAATGGAATCCCCTGCCATATTTAGTGATAGAAGACAATATTCTAGCACAGATACAACAGTGGCACACATAGTGGATCACTGGGCTGGAGACACGGGTGAAGGATACCCTGAGAGAGAAGGACATGATGCAGCTCGGGGAAGTGAGTGGGAAGGATAAGGATGAGAAAGAGTTAGAACAAGAGGATCCTCTTGAAGGTAATGAGCAGAAAAAAGAGTTCGAAAATATAGAGACAAACCCATATGTCACGAAGAAGAGGAAGGAACACGCCAAAGTCACCACAAGAAGAAAAAAGAAGCAGAACACAGACAATACAAGGGACATAACGCCATTGGTCCTCACTGATGAGGAATTGGACCAGATTGGGGACAAAATTGAGGAAGAAACAACAGAATCATGGAATAAGATAGAGGATCACCATGCCGCACTTCTAACAAGTGTCACAAAGTGCATTACAGAACTGAAGATATTGACATAGACGAGTCATACATCCAGTGTAGGCAGAGGAAAAGCTTAGAGATGAAAGACCAATATACCCTACACTTGAGGCACATATAACACTGATACCTATCAGAGCCCTGCATTTTGACTCTGGAGAGGTGTTATCACTCATTAGTCTTAACACTTTCATTGATAGGGTTTTACATGTCATTCACCTAGGTTCATGTTGTCTCATAGTCAGTTTCATGAAATTTTAAATAAATTACATGTGGTGATGTCTACCCTAAGTCTAAACCCACCTCGAGCCTTGTCATATCAGTCAAGTCCACCTCATATCATTTAGTTTTCATTCCCATGCTTTTAAATCAAAAATATATTCCACTTGTCAGTTTCACACTGTTTCGTGGAAAATTATAAGACAGATCAACAAATTTCGCTACGAAACTGCCTGACAGTTCCGTAGTGAATCTGTCAGCAGTTTAACTATTTTCGCTACAAAATTGCGTTTGTTCCTGTAGAGATTGACAGAGTGGTGTGAGATGTCAAATTTTGATGGATGAAGACAAAGGTGAGGTCATCTGAGTTAGTTATCATAATTATCAAGCATGCAAGGTCGTATCTTTTGTAATCATTGCCTCTTATGGTCACATGTGTCATATTTTCCCCTCAAGCTGTCAAATTACTTTTTAAACCTTGCCCCCAAGTTGCTATTTGTCAATCACCATCCAAGTATTGCATGTAAAGCATCTCAATTTCACTATTCGAGAGCTGGTTCACCACACAAAGCAGGTTGTTGTTTAGTTTTGATTCTGCAAGTGTCATAAGTAGGGAGGTAGCGAGAAGTATAAAGGATCAATGGCATCGAAGAGGAAAGAAAATAAGGGTGGTTATTGAATAAGGTATGAACCTATGGATTTGAAGTTGTTAAATGAAGATCCCAGTGCTATGGAGGCTTTTAGGAAGGTAGGTTTCCTACATTTTTGTCAAAAACTGCAGGGTTTCCATGTCTCCAAAGACTTTGCAGCAAATTTTACAGGAACAACCTCAAAAGTTGGAGTTTTGAACCTCACAATGTCACCAGATGCTATCTCCCAAGCTAAAAAAGTACCCAGATATGGTGAATAATGGTTCAAAGGCACAAAATTCGAAATGCAAAGCTGTGAATAATTTCTCAAACAGGAGCACAGAGGAGCTGACATGAAAAATGGCATCCTCAAGGGTTATATGAAAGAGAATTATGCAAAACTATTGTTGGTGGTCCCAAAATACTTCACATGCGAAGGGAGATTCCACATGGTTTATTCTTATCATTTTAGAATCCTACATTTTGTTGGAAATCCACTTGACCTACCTTTATTTTTATACAGAAGTTTGGGAAATATGTCAGATAAAGTCTAGGTCAAGGTAGAGGGTAGTGAAAAATTAGTCTTTCACTATGGTCTGATCAAATTGTTAGTACTACAGGAATTGAAAAGGTTAAATAGAGATTGAGCCTCTTTTCTTTTTATGAGTGGATATGAAGTATATGCAGTGACTCCAAAGAAAGTTTCAAAACCAAAAACTACTCCATCTCTAGCTGTAATAGAAGAGATTGATGAAGAAGGAGGAAAACCTTCGGTAGAACCAATGGACATTGACGTTGAACCTTTGCAAGAGACTAATATCCCTCAGCCATCACTTGTAAGGAAAAAACATAGAATTAGCAAACAAAGCAGCAAGAGGGTAACAAGAAGCCAAAAATTTGCCAAAGGAAGCCTGGAAGACATCCTCCAGGCAATATATATTGAAGAATCACCAATTGTATAGGCAGAAGACAATGAAGGAGATAAAAGAAAATTGAAGAAAGGTAAATCTGTCAAGAAGTTAGATTTTGCAGAAGATGATGTTGGCTTCATTTTCCAGCTAAGGAAGCCAATGACTAGGTCACAGATTTCAAAGGATTCCATGGAAAGAAAAGCAGTATAAAAGGTTAGTGAAGGTAAGCAGCCAGAGAACATCATAGATCTATCCCCAACAGCAGAAGAAGTTTTTGTACAAAGAAAAGGGAAAAAACATGTTGAAGAAAATACTGAAGTACAAATTCTGCAAGAACAATTAAGAGAGACCAGGGAAGAGGTAGTTGAAATGAAGATGGAATTAAAAGAAGCCAAGGTGGATAGACAAATAATGACTGATTTTGAGAAAGAAATGAAGGAGCAGCTAGATAAGTATGATAAGACTTTGGCAAAGGCCAAAAGGATGCTGAAGAGAAGCCTTCCCTTGAGGAGGATGGTAAAAAACACAAGGAAAAAGAATTTGTGGTTACAGTCTGAGAGAAAAGGATCAAAGGACAGGTTAAAGAGTTGGAAGACAAAATAGACATGATTCAAGAAGAACTGAAGAAAAGAGGATTGAAAATGAGATTGGTAGATGAACCTGAGGGACATCCTATTGTTAATGAAGATGAAGCACCCACGGAATGATAATTTTATCCAAAGCATTTTTGTTTAAGTTTACAGCTTGCAGGTGACACATATTTTGGGTTAGAGGGTTGATTTTTGAAGAAAATTACCAAATATGTAGTTTCAGCCATATCGGGTAGTTTCGTAGCGAGCTCCAGGCCTGAGGCCTAAAATTCGCTAATAAATTTCTAAAGAATGTTTTTTATCTTAAAAATCAGTTTTATGGAGAATCAAGGAGTGAGTTTGATGGTATTTATCTATTTTGACCTGAAAAACACTTTTTGACTAGCAGAGGTGGTAGAAGAGAAGGTTAAAAGGAAAAATGGGCCCGCTACAAAATTTCGCTACGAAACTGCCTAAAGATACTCTGTTTTGTATCGAAATATTTTTAAATAGTTTTTGAAGGTTTGAAAGGCATATGGAAGACCAACCAACCACTTGGAGGCATCCAAACAGACACTGGGCCATCCCAATAGACAGTCATTACTTGGCATGTGTGTCACTCATACAAATCAACATGAAGACAAAGTTCTAGATAATGTTAATATTTTCCTAAAAAATAGGACAATTGTTGCTAAATTCTTGGGGGGTACATTCATGTCTTGGTCATGGAGAATTCCACTAGAGCATATCATCTTTATCTATGTAATTGCCCCACTATTACAGAAGTGTATGAAATAAATGTAAGTAGAGTCTTATTAGGAGAGTACGTCTTAAATGGATACGTGTATTTTTATGTTCCATAAATGTAGTTTTTAGTTATGATTAGGTGTCAAAGTCATGGTTCGATGATATAGCCAGTTGGGTAGATCCTATGTAAGAAGAAAGGGTCTAGTTATAAATAGAATATCGAATAAGAAAGGGTCTATTTATAAATAGAAGATAGATAGAAAATGACTATTTCCTGCTTCACCTGAGATTCTTGAGATGTTTCAATGAGTTTATGTGTTTCTTTCATATCTTGCTTCCAGTAGTCTTGATTTTAAATTACTCAGAATTAATGATATGCATGCTCTGACTTCCTTTTAACATTGAGTTATTGATTATTCCCATGTGTTAATGTTGTTCTATCATTGAAACAGAAAAAGCCTCAGTTTCCATAAGTGGGAATGCTTGTCATTGAATTCCTTTTACTGACTCCATGAGCCCAATGGTATTTGAATCTTTCCCATTTTTCACTTTCAATAAAATAAATTAAGACACTCACAAAGTTAGCCATTTGTTTTAAGACCTAATTGAGTAAATCCTTTGATAAATTGAGAGAGCCCTCTCGGGTTGAAGAGGCTAATCCTTAGTAAAAATTTGGTTTGAAAGAGTTATGCTAAGTTGTCTGGTGGAGCAACCCATCAAGACCAATTTAGTGATAACATGAGGTACAACAATAGGCCAAAGAGTGGAGGAAAATGAAGATGAACATCAGAGCAGTTCCACTTGTTAGCTCCCTGTAATCAGCAAGATTGGAAAAAGTATGACCGCAGGGAGAAACATCATTTCAACCACTTTGGGATTCTAGGATCTAGCCCTCCTGAATCTGGAGAGGGATCTCTCCAATGAGTTCAAAGATGGATTTTTCTTTGAAGTTTGGGGTAATGATATTAGGCTAGTTATGAAGGTCGAGGGTTTGTTTTGCTTTTGGATGGTTGAGCATGATTACTGTTTGAGGTCGAAAGCTCTAAATGAAAAGAGTTTCAAAGGTGAGAAGTTGCGAGCAATCAGAGTAAGCTTTGGCCAGGAAGATAGATAATTGTAGGTTTTAGTCCATTGGGCTATGTAGTCATAATAGGATTTAATTGGGACATCAAGAGGAAAGAGTGGTCCATGGGGAAAGTCATCTATGTCTAAGGATCTCTTTGAAGTTTGATTTATGGAATGAAATGGTACAATAAGAAGGAGAATTTAAACAGACGGTGAACAAAGAGCAGCCCAAGATCTGGTAAGTACTTTTAAACTAGCCAGCTTTTGACATACACTTAAGAAAAAAATGAAAGTAAATTAGGATCTGGTAAGTACTTTTAAACTAGCCAGCCTTTGATACACTTTCAATAGAAAACATTTTAAAACAAAGGGAAACTTGAAGGCAACTGTTGGAGTAGAAACTAGCAGGCTGGGCTCACCACAAATCCTCTCCTAGGTCTGCTTTACTTGGTTACTTTCAAGACAAACACAAAGATAACATAGAATGGCCTAAGATATGGTAAGTACTTCTAAACTAGCCAGCTTTTAACACATTCCAAGGGAAACATTCAGACAGTATTTGGGGATAAAACTAGGACCAAGGCACACCATATCTTCCTTAGTTCATCTCTAATTAACTAATACTGAACATAACAATCAAGAATAATATTTAGCTAAGGCAATAAGACGAGGGAACGCCAACATTCCTATGCTTAAAATGAATTAAATCATTCCTAAATAACACAGATTGGAAGAAAACATATAGATAAATATTTTTCAGTCAGAGAAGCGTACTGATATATAGTAGGTCCTAACTCTATGCATGCTGTTATTTATAAGAGAAGATGAAACACAGTGAAAACATAAACAAAATAATAAGTTACAATGAGAAAAACATCACCGTCAACATAGACCAGGATCCCATAAATTAGCTTGTATTGATGCTCCAAACTAGTTACAGCTTTAAGTCTAATGCTTTAGTTTAGCAATCATCTACTCATCTTAGACTAACTTATCTATCACAAGTAGAGCTCCAAGAGCCAGTGAACACTATTTACAATTAGAAGTCTCAAGCTCAATTACATTTCAAAGTTCAGCAACCTAATCAACCAACAATTTCTCATCTTCTATAGCAGTATTTATAGAAGAATGAAAAGGTGAGATCTGATAAAAGATCTCTCGGGACAATCAATACAGATGAATGACTTCTCGGCCTTTGAGGGGATCGATGGAGAAGTTTACAGGTGTGTTACTATATTGATTGATTTACATTTATGAATTGAGCTCTGTGGGATCTCTTGTTGACTTTTAAGGCTCTGCGTTATGTTATAGTAACTCTGTTGATATTTTTTTCATTAAATCCTTTCCGCAGAATTAACTGTTTGGCTGCGTTGAGGCAAATATCTGATTTCGAACAATAAATTCGGCCTCTGTTTGAATGCTTTGAGGCACATGTGGCTTTGTGGTAGCTGATAAGAATCAATTTGCCTTAGATGTGGCGGTGGAGGCCTTTCTGTCTGATAAAACACTTATGATATTATTTTAACTGTGTTTTAATTATGGGGATTAGGATTTTAATAATCATTCTTAGCCGTAATCCCCAAATTATTTTCAATCCTTCTGTTCTACCGCATTCTGTCTTCAACACTGATACTCTTTTAATAATGATTTAAAATCACTGTGTCTTGTTGATGTGCAGGCTGCGCAGGGCTCTCAAGGCATCAATTCCCATGAAGCATCGACGAAACGTGGATCTTGAACCCTATGGACGGTTTTCCTTTTATGAATCGAAGGCACAGGAAAAATCTTTCCCAGCCTTCAGCCTTTGTTTCAATATAATGGATAAAGCTTTAAACACCTGCAAAACACAAACAATATTAAGAAATCCTGCGTTGTGGGTGAACTGCTTCAGAGGGCGTGGGGAGAGAGCATGGCCGTTGGATGGCATCATCCAACGGTGGAGATTGGCTAAGAGAAGGTCAAAGAAGAGCAGAGGGAAGAATAAGACGGAACCGTCGATCGCGAAATGATCAACGGTGGTGATTGGTTTTGAAACCCTTTGGTGGAAGGCGGAGGGAGATGAAATAATACGGGAATGATCTGGGACCTTCCGATCTAGACACGTGGACGGTCCAGATCTAGTTGGAGGATTGAAATCGGTGGAGGAATGATGTTAAAGCGCTTGGCAAAAAACTTGCGATGCAATGTAGCATGGGCCGTTGATATGAGGATTAGATCAACGGTGGAGAATAAATCAGAGGGTTGGCCGATCGGAGGGAACAAACAAATGCGCTTGATAAAACTTGGGATGCAATTGAGAGTTGACTGTCGATCTATAGATCAGATCGACAGTGGAGAGCGAATCAGGAATCGACGATCGGAGGGGGGCAAAGTAAAGCAATTAGGCGCACCCGATGGAAAACTCTGATGTGATTTTGTGCGGGCCTTTCGATCAGCTTAAGATCAACGGTGGATTATGCACCAGCAGAAAAACCCTTTAAAACTTTATAAAACCCAAAGTTTAATATGATACGAAGGTTTTGTGCTTTGGGGGTGGGCTAGACCAAAACTTTGGGTAAGTGGGTTTTATGACTTAAGAAAGGAAAAAATCAATCGGACAGGGTTTATTCATTAGTTTGAGCACCCGATTGCGGGCCTTTGGTTTTGTGAAGCGGCAAAAGGAGTGGGGCTCATCTATAACAGAGCTAATCACATCGAAGGCTTTTGTGAAAGCCAAAGCCTTGCGCTCATTGATTACTTCCGATGCGATAAGTGCCTGATGGGCATAGCACCTGGTTCTAGGGTGCAGGCATATGGAGGGGAAGTGGTTGAGATTCAACCCAAGGGGCTTAAACCTTTATATAAAAATATGTATTTTTTATGAATTCTTTCAAGTTTTCAATGGATTTTGGGGTTTTCGGCAGAGTTAAAAGAGGATTTTAAAACTCTACAAGGTGGATTTTATGAAGGGAAGATGAAGAAAAATGGAAAACTAGAGGAAAATTATAGGGAAGAAGAGAGTAAAAATAAAGGTTAGTTTTGAGTGGGGGAAGGGGAAAAATGATGATTTTGTAGCAGTTTCTTCTCATGAAATCAGCAGAATTTCTGAGTTATAAAATGGAAACAGCAATGAAGATATCTACCGAGGCATGAGGCCTTCAAGAGTCTTCAAGAGCCAACACTTTTTAGTAATGAAATTTGTTCCTTGAAGGCTCCAAAAAAGTTTTAGCCACCTTTTGGTATAACAAATTTATAGGTGGCTAACAATGGCTCCACTTGGGGATGGTGCCTTCTTGAAGGCATCAAGAACTTCAGACTTGCATTCTCTGGGAGGCTGACCTATGCCACATCCATTGTGTTCTCTGGGAGGTTGACCTGTGCCTGATCCATTGGGCTGCCCTTCCTTTGCTGGGATGATCTTGCTTTGAAAACATATTAGCAGTCATAAAAACAATGGATCTTCATCAATATAAGCTTTCTACCTACCCAATCCTACTGATCTAGAATTGTTTCTTCATTAGAGTGCACTTGGATTGGAAAACTCTTTTCACAACATTTTATTCTTTTGAAAGCAGGAAATCTAATCTATTTCTACTCCTTATTTCTCCATGGACTCAGATTAAACAGTTGAGCCCATATGATTCTCTACCTAACCTATCATCTGTTGGGATTAAATTGTCCAACAGACCTTCATTCTCTAAATTTTACAGTAGAAATTTAAAAGCATACAAGTCAGGATTTAACAGTCTAACTTGATGTTGATCTATGGCATAAAAAACAAGCTGCACATAGATATTATTTTACAAAAATTTTGAAACAAAATGGAAGGCTTAAGATCTGAAAATTCAAAGCACTTCCTTCATCCTTTTACAGCTTTGTTTTGACTCTTGTTTGAGCTGTTTCTTCCTTGTTCTCTGGTTCAGATTTTGAGTAGGTTAGAACCAGATTTACATCTTTTTTGACTCAAAAAATAAAAAATATTTGAGTCATCTCTCTTTGGAAATCTAGGTTCAGATTTTGAGCTTGTTTGAACCTTTAATTTCTATCCTAATCTATCTACTGATAAGCCAAGATTAAGCAATTTGGTAAATCGAATTCACTATCCTATTAGTAGAAAATTTAAAACTAATTAGTCAAGATTAGGTTGTTTGACTAACTAGAAGTGTGTTTTTCAGGAGTGGCATTTAAGCCTGCACACTTTTAGAATTTGTTTCTCTTTTTTGGTATGGGGCTATACCTTTCTTGTTTTCACAATCTGCCCTCCTTTCTCTTTTTCATTGTTTTTGTATTTTTGAATTTTTGATTTTTCTTCAAAGCAGAAAACAACAACTAACTACATGCTCATAACTAAGATTTATTGACATTCCTATCTAACCTATTCTAAACATTGAGTATTTACATATTCATATGATACAAAAGTAACAATGCAGCCAGCTAAGTAATGTCAAGAAGAAGAAGAAACTCTGGCTGCTTTTCCAAGGTATCCATAGTGTATTTTGAAGATTAATCTTCAAAACCAAGACTATCACGGAAGGTGACAACTTTTCATGTCTCTGGCTCTTGCAAAGGATCACTGCTTGATAATTTGAGCCAGTTGGGATTTTCACACACTCTTCCATAGGATCAACAAAGAAAAGATGAAGATTCTCTTCTTTTTGGCACTCCATGTCTAGTAGATTGTCTGCTTCCAAGGCTTCAGCTTTGAGGGGTATACCTTCAGAAAGTTACTTGGAAGCTTCATTATTCTTAACAGAAAAGGAAGAAGATTCTTCTTGAGAAGATGGTATATCCTTAGTAGGACAGTCTTCTATTTGTTTCTCTCCCTCTTCTTCATCATCATCTGAACTGGAGGACTGATCATATTTGGCAGTGTTGTCCTCTTGTAGCCCTGGTATGCTTGGAATTAGTGGGCTGAATTCTATGAAGAGGTTATTATATTCTTGAGTAGGGGTGTATTCAATGGTTTCCTCTTGCTAAAAAATTTCTTCATTTTTCTTCTCTTCACCTTCTGAGTTGAAAGGCTGCTGATTCCCAATTATGTGAAAGCCATTTATGATGGATCAAAATGGATGATTTTGGCTTTCAAGCTGACGATGGTGAAACTCATAACACCAATGAAATGCTGGTGTCCCTACATGATTAGTTTCTTCTTGGAAATCATCATCATCATCAGACTGATTAAAGTTTGAAAATTTATCTGAATGAACATTTTCATCAGTCAAGCATATTGGGATATCAATTTGATTTTCTTCTAACTAATCTACAAGTTTATTTCCTGTATCAAGACAACAAGATGGAGTAGGTAGATGAGCAGAAGAGTTTGGTTCAAATGAAGGTTTGGATGCTGGTTGTATGTTCAATACTAGATCAATCTCTCTCTCTGTGAAGAGAGAAGGAGTTTCCTTTTTCCTTAGAACAGAGGTACATCAGTCCCCTTTGTCTTGTGTTGGCTGATTTTGAGGCTTGATGTCTTCTTGAGCCTCTTCAAGCGGAACTTCACTTGTGTCACTAAAGGTTTTTGCATTTAGATCATGGAGTTCTTTTATCAGCATGGTACAAGACATAGGTAGACAATCAAGTTTTTCTTGACAACCTTCTTCATTGCTTTCTTTGTAAGTTTGCTCATCATCTTTTATAAAGTGTTGATCATAATACATGCCTTGGTCAGAATCTTGGTCTTGAGGTGATTGGGCTTGCGTTTGATCAAGGGAAATCCTATCTTGATCTAGATCATCAACATTCATATTAGCCATCAACCTATCCATTCTTTTCCCAAGCATTTACATCATTTTTTCCATCATGATTGGAAATTTTTCTTGATTATTTTCTTCATGTTCATCATACATGTCTTGTAGTGGCAGAGGTTTTTTTTGCTTAAGGAAAAGCATTTGTTCTTCTTGATAACCAATATTCATGTTGGCTATAAAACTATCCACTCTTTTTCCAAGTATGTACATTAATTTTTCCATCATGAGCATATGTTTGTCTTCTGGATCTATATCTAAATCCATGTTTGTAAATAAAAAAAGAAGTCACTGTGTCTAGTCAACCAGTTCAAAGTCTTCTACCAGTGGAGTCATTTGGTCTTTCGGGAGTTTCAAAGTGTGGAGTCGCAGGTGGAAAAATTTTAGCTCGTAAGGAGGTAAAAATTTTTATGGTTCCACCACCATGTGTTTCTTGTAGAGCTGCAAGGTTTTCAGGAACTGAATTAGCTCTCAAGGGTGATCTAAAAACAGTTGATAATTTAATCCTAGGAGACTTCCTAAGGATACTTTCTGGGTTATCAACTATCTCAGGTGGATCAGGGTCAGGATAGGCTCTAGTATGAATCTTTCTAGGAGCCACTATGTTGTGTTTTTCAAACCCAAATAAACTAGAAAAGTTCAACCATATATGACAATCTTTAAGAGGTCAACTAATATGTTTACACAATTTTAATCCTACAGTCCTCTAACTGAGTTTGAATGATATTATAATGATAAGGGTTCTTCCCAGTGGAGTCTTAAGTTCTGTTCAGGATTGTGGAGTCGCCAAGTGGAAGTTTTTAGCTCCTAAGGAGGTAAAAGGTTTTATGGTCCACCACCATGTTTATTGGATACCAATCTGAAATATTTTTGGTGTTTTTCTGAGTTATTTTTTAGTTGTGTGGTTTCTAAGAATATCCTAACTCTATTTCAAAACTTAGCTACGGTTATGAGACAGAGACAGTGTGCTCTTGTGGCTAATCCAGCCGATCTTTCAAGGTTAGATAAAGATTCATGAGAATCCTAGGGTTTGCCTAGTTTGTCACTGATTCAAGCAAGTTTCATCATGATTACCATTTCTTGGTAGTTCTTGAAAAGGCTGCTTTTTACTCACTAAACAATGTTTGTTGGCCAGAGATGTTATGCCTAATGGTTCAACCAGCTAAAAGAACAAATGTCATTAAATCCAGGGACTCTTGAGATATCTAAAGTATTCAACAAGATAATAACCAGAGATTATGGGTTCAATCCCCAGTGGAGTCTCCAAAAATGTTAGCTCCCTTTAATCAGCAAGATTGGCAAAAGTCCGACCGCAGGGAGAAACATCGTTTCAACCACTTTGGGATTCTAGGATCTAACCCTCCTGAATCCGGAGAGGGATCTCTCCAATGAGTGCAAATATGGATTTATCTTTGAAGTTTGGGGTAATGATATTAGGCTAGTTATGAAGGCCGAGGGTTTGTTTTTTTTTTGGATGGTTGAGCATGATTAATTTTAGAGGTGGAAAGTTCTAAATGCAAAGAGTTTCAAAGGTGAGAAGTTGCGAGCAATCAGAGTAAGCTTTGGCCAGGAAGATAGATAATTGCAAGTTTTAGTCCATTAGGCTATGGAGTCATAATAGGATTTAATTGGGATAGCAAGAGGCAAGAGTGGTCCATGGGGCAAGTCATCTATGTCTAAGGATCTCTTTGAAGTTTTATTTATGGAATGAAATGGTACAATAAGAAGGAGAATTTAAACAGATGGTGAACAAAGAGCAGCCCAAGATCTGGTAAGTACTTTTAAAATAGCCAACTTTTGACATACACTTAAGAAAAAAATGAAAGTAAACTAGGATCTGGTAAGTAATTTTAAACTAGCCAGCCTTTGATACACTTTCAATAGAAAACATTTTAAAATAAATGGAAACTTGAAGGCAACTGTTGGAGTAGAAACTAGCGGGCCGGGCTCACCACAAATCCTCTCCTAGCTCTGCTTTACTTGGTTACTTTCAAGACAAACACAAAGATAACACGGAATGGCCTAAGATCTGGTAAGTACTTCTAAACTAGCAAGCTTTTAACACATTCCAAGGGAAACATTTAGACAGTCTTTGGGGATAAAACTAGGACCAGGGCACACCATATCTTCCTTAGTTCATCTCTAATTAACTAATACTGAACATAACATTCAAGAATAATATTTATCTAAGGCAATAAGATGAGGGAACTCCAGCATTCCTATGCTTAAACTAAATTAAATCATTCCTAAATAACACAGATTGGAAGAAAACATATAGATAAATATTTTCAGTCAGAGAAGGGTACTAAAATACAGTAGGTCCTAACTCTATGCATGCCGTTATTTATAAGAGAATATGAAACACAGTGAAAACGGAAACAAAATAAAAAGTTACAATGAGAACAACATCACCATCAACATAGACCAGGATCCCATAAATCAGCTTGTATTGATGCTCCAAACCAGTTACAGATTTAAGTCCAATGCTTTAGTTTAGCAATCATCTACTCATCTTAGCCTAACTTATCTATCACAAGAAGAGCTCCAAGAGCCAGTGAACACTATTTACAAGTAGAAGTCTCAAGCTCAATTACATTTCAAAGTTCAGCAACCTAATCAACCAACAATTTCTCATCTTCTACAGCAGTATTTATAGAAGAATGAGGAGGTGAGATCTGATTAAAGATCTCTCAGGAAAATCAATATAGATGAATGACTTCTCGGCCTTTGAGGGGCTCGATGGAGAAGTTTACAAGTGTGTTACTATATTGATTGATTTACATTTATGAATTGAGCTCAGTGGGAGCTCTTGTTGACTTTTAAGGCTCTGCGTTATGTTATAGTAACTCTGCTGATATTTTTGTCATTAGATCCTTTCAGCAGAATTAACTATTTTGCTACATTGAGGCAAATATTTTATTTCGAGCAATAAATTCGGCCTCTGTTTGAATGCTTTGAAGCACAGGTGACTTTGTGGTAGCTGAGAGGAATCAATTTGCCTCAGATGTGGTGGTGAGGGCCTTTCTGTCTGATAAAACACTTATGATTTTCTTTTAACTGTGTTTTAATTATGGGGATTAGGCTTTTGATAATCATTCTTAGCCGTAATCCCCAAATTATCTTCAATCCTTCTGTTCTTTCGCGTTTTGTCTTCAACACTGATACTCTTTTAATAATGATTTAAAATCGCTGTGTCTTGTTGATGTGAAGTTTGCGTAGGGCTCTCATGGCATCAATGCCCATGAAGCATCGATGAAACGTGGATCTTGAACCCTGCGAACGGTTTTCATTTTATGAATTGAAGGCACGGTAAATGTCTTTCCTAGCCTTCGGCCTTTCTTTCAATATAACGGATAAACCTTTAAACACCTGCAAAACACAAAAAATATTAAGAAATCTTGCATTGTGGGTGAACTGCATCAGAGGGCATGGGGAGAGAGCATGGCCATTGGATGGCATCATCCAACGGTGGAGAACGACTAAGAGAAGGTCAAAGAAGAGCAGAGGGAAGAATAAGACGGGATTGTCGATCACACAATGATCAACGGTGGTGATTGGTTTTGAAAACCCTTTGGTGGAAGGCAGAGGGCGATGAAATAATATGGGAATGATCTGGGACCATCCGATCTAGACACATGGATAGTCCAGATCCAATTGGAGGATCCAAATCGGTGGAGGAATGATGTTAAAGTGCTTGGCAAAAAACTTGCAATGCGATGTAGCGCGGGTCGTTGATATGAGGATCAGATCAACAGTGGAGAATAAATCAGAGGGTTGGTCGATCGGAGGGAACAAAAAAACGTTCCTGGTGAAACTTGCGATGCGATTGAGCGCTGATCGTCGATCTGCAGATCAGATCGACAGTGGAGAGCGAATCAGGAATCGACGATCGGAGGGGGGCAAAGTAAAGCAAGTAGGTGCACCTGATGGAAAAATCCGATGCGATTTTGCGCAGGCCATTCGATTGGCTTAAGATCAACGGTGGGTTATGCACCAATGGAAAAACCCTTTAAAACTTTATAAAACCCAAATTTTAATATGATACGAAGGTTTTATGCTTTGGGGGCAAGTTAGACCAAAAATTTGGGTAAGTGGGTTTTATGACTTAACAAAAGAAAAAATCAATCGAACAGGGTTTACTCATTAGTTTGAGTGTCTAATTATGGGCTTCTGGTTTTGTGAAGTGGAAAAAGGAGCGGGGCTCATCTATAACAGAGAAAATCGCATCAGAGGATTTTTTGAAAGCCAAAGCCTTGCGCTCATTGATTACTTCTGATGCGATAAGCGCCTGATGGGCATAGCGCCTGGTTCTAGGGCGTGGGCATATGGAGGGGAAGTGGTTGAGATTCATCCCAAGGGGCTTAAACCTTTATTAAAAATATGTATTTTTTTATGAATTCTTTCAAGTTTTCAATGGATTTTGGGGTTTTCGGCAGAGTTAAAAGAGGATTTTTAATCTCTGCAAGGTGGATTTTATGAAGGGAAGATGAAGAAAAATGGAAAACTAGAGGAAAATGATGATTTTACAGCAGTTTCTTCACATGAAATCAGCAGAATTTCTGAGTATAAAATGGAAACAGCAATGAATATATGGACCAAGGCATGAGGCCTTCAAGAGTCTTCAAGAGCCAACACTTTTTAGCAATGAAATTTGTTCCTTGAAGGCTCCAAAAAAGTCTCAGCCACCTTTTGGTATAAAAAATTTATAGGTGGCTAACACCACTGTAGAGATTACATAAGTTTCATCAAGATATCATAGATGAGCTAAAGCAACATGAAAAACTCACCTCACATTTAAACATTCAGGTAGAAAGAGTGCGAGCTTTGTTGTAGCAGAAGCTTGACCAGGTGATCTAGGAGAAGGATCAAGTAGTACAACAATAGCAGAAGCTGAAGGAGGTGGTCGAAGCAACATGCCATGTGGTTCCGGAAATGGATTTCTAGGAAGAGGAATCAGTGGAGGAAAAGGTCACAAAGATAGTCCTTGTATGAAAAGGATACAAGGATAATTTTGCGAACATGCAATTCTGATATGAGATGAACATCAGTGAGCTATAGATGAATCTATAGCCAACCACACTAGAGGAAGTGCGAGAGAAGAGGGAGGTCGACGTGAAGGCTGCAATGGTCAACATCTCCACAACAATGACAAATTATGGGATGTTATTGGATGAGAGCTTACATATTTGGACTTCACTGGAAGAAGATACAAATGCACAGAGACTACAAGAGGATATTTAGTAGAAGAAGTAGTAGCTGGAGGATATTCAAGAAACTGTGAGAACCTTACCAATCTCGCAGAAGCTCACAAAGATAAATGAGGGAAATTCCATCCAAGGGAAGATAGAGGAGCTGAAAAAGGAAGAGCAGACTTTGACAGAGAGAACTTAGCCATGGAAAGATGAGGCTCTCCAGCTGTCCCAAGTAGTGGATGAGAAGCTTCAAGAGATTTTCCAGAGAGAGGAGGAAGTGATGCAAAAGACTACGGAACTGGAAACAGAAGCACTGCTGGAGGAAGTGCGCAACAAAGAGAAGCAAGTAACAGACATTTTTTAGTAGTTCAATAACACCTACAACAACATTGCAGGATAGATAAGAGTAAAATTGGCTAAGTGACTCGGGATGAATCACATGAGAGTGTTGAGAGCCTGTTTGGCGCAACCCAACTTGGCCTAGATTTTGGAAAATACTCCATGGTTTTTGGGGAGGAGTTCGTAGTGGAGCATGCAATGGAGCATATTTTTAGGAATTAAATATGCCACGTGGTTTCATAACAGCTTCGGGGTGGGTCAAATCCCCTCCTTTTTGTAAAAAGTGTGCAATTTTGTACGTGGTCAATGGTTTTGGGACCATATTTTATTGTTTTAAGGAGTCTATGGTATTTGGACCATGGTATTTTGATGATGTAACCCTACAATGTAATAGTATATATAGGGTAAAATAATAAGAAGAGAATCATCAAAATCAGAATAATCTTTTTTTATCCAGATCAGAGTTATGGGTGAATACTATTGTGATTTATAATTTGGTAGTGAAGGAGAGACTCTGCATCTAAGTGCGTAGATGCTTAGAGAAGAGTATGCAACTGAGTGTGCATACACCTTGCAACATATTGCGCAGGCCAAGAACTAGTTGTTGTTCAAATATTCATGATATTAAGCAACAATTCTCATGGATATAGCCCTACACTAGGGTGAACCATGGTAATTTGGTGTTCTTGTGTGATTGATGTGTATATTTTCTTATTATTTGTTGCAGAGTAGAAGTTATTACAGTTGCATGTTACTTCATCATAGTGATGGTTTATGACTTTATATGGAATTTTTAAGTGATTAATCTAATGCGCCGAAGTAATTTATAAGTGATAAGAATAAGATAACGTAATAATACCACATCTCCTAGTCCTTCAAGGCTGCAAAAACCTGGTTCTGCATCCTCCCATAGTCACTTTGGGTAAGGCTGCAATCTTCTTGTAGTTCGTTGATGAAATGGCCAGTGATCAAGATTTTTGTTGGTGTGTAGTATATATTGAACTTGGGTCAGCCCAAATCAAGCCAACATTTCACCCCTAATTTTTTTTACAATGGAATTGTACCTAATATAAAATCATGAATTCACAACACAAGTTAAATTTTCCCACTTATTACATCTATTTTTATTTTCAATAAAGAACATGTATTGGGAAGGGAGTTTAATAAAATGGTTTTACGAAGTATTATTTAATATCAAGTGAAATTAAGTGTATTCTTTAAATATCTTACAAAATCATGTGTTATGCCATTGGTTAAATGTTGGCATGCAAGGGGAAGATTATTATATTTAAGAAAAACATGTAACGAGATTCTTAACCATGAAGATTCACCACCACTTTATTATGGTGATTGTTAATTTGTAAATAGGATTTGTCACAATACCATGGGCTAATATCATGGCTTACTAATACCACATGCCCAAAAAACCATAAATCATGTTCACACGACATTTTTTAATTAATCAAAAGGGAATAAATATTTCTAAGATAAATATCAACCTTTGATATATGATAACTACAAAGAATATTTTAAAATATTTCATGGAGTCTAAATCCCTACCATCCACTTATTAATTATCAAAAATAAAATTAAAATTCTAGAAGTCCTATTCGAAATAAAACATATCTATTGAAATAATAATAATATCAAATATATATATATATATATATATATATATCTATATATATATATATATAATTAATCATAATTGAACCTGAATGAGTATATAATTGATTATGAAACCTCAAACCATATGAGAATAGGAGATAGAAAAGGAGCATTGATTGTAATCATTACCCAAAACGAATTATTTCATTCTCAACATTAATTAATCATAGAATGGAATAAATATTTTTAGTTTGAGTTTCCAAGTTTAGAGAGGAATGGAAAAAACTACATATTTAGTTGGAAAACCTATTTGCACTAGGAAACATAACTGAAGATGGAAACTTATAATGAGAATTCACAAGCTTGAGTAATACATGTGCACTTTAAAAATGTGCATGCTTTGCTATTTTAGTAACTACAACCTTCATTGAACCTTCATAAACTCACCATGCCCACATCCATCTTGACTTCCATGTAGATTTTTTTCTATTAAAAAACTATGCACACAAGTGTGTTTTTCTTTTTAAAAGAAAAATGTCGTCATTTTCTATTCATTTTATCCACCACATCTTTTTCTCCAACGTTTCCCAATTTATGTGCATTATTTGTTCTTAAATTCGCCTAGATCTAACGAGAACTAGTACAATGGAGGTTGGCATCACTAGCACTTGGAATTTTCAATATAGGACTTGGAATTCTCATTTTGAGGTTTATTTTATTGCAAACGACATTTTTTATTGAATTGTAAAAGTTTAGTTTTTTAAATTATTATTTTGTTACTATTAGATGTAGTTTTTTATTCTACTAGAATGGAGAAAAATCATGATACAAATACGAACCCTAACCCCTAACCCCTAATCACTTGCATAAGGATCATACATAAAAATTAATAGATGAAATTGTAAACCTAATTGGCAAGCTTAAGATTATTAAAGAGTCATCTCATGTTTCCTTGGTTGCTTTGCTTGAAACTATTGTTGATTCAATTAGCCATGCTCGTTGCTAATTACTTGATATAGTTGAAAAAGGGAAAAGATGAGAGAATGGAATTAGATTTGCATAAGGAAGAATTGAATATTTTCATAAAAAAAGAGGATTTTGTACAATTATTTATTGATTCTATAACTAGAAAACTCCCTAATCAAAGAAAAAAAACATATTTGCATAGATTGGTTCCCAATTTATCCATTCAAAAGCAAGTTGAAGTACACGTGGTTGATGGAATTTGAAAAAACCTCTTCATAATAAGATAGGTTCCATTGTATCTTCTACGTAAATTATGGATTGAGTTTATTATGGGTCACGATATAAATTATTTTAACATTGATGCCTTCTAAAGGGTTTGTCTTATTTTTTCTTAGGCATGAGAAGGGGATAGGTGTATCCTATGTGTTAGTTTCAGTCTTTGTAGCCTTCCTCCAGTGATCAAACATGCTCTTACAAAGTGATTGTAAGGTGTCAAGGTCAAATTTTGTCATTTCAGTGAGTCTTCAAGTAAAATTTGGTCACTAAGTATTAGGTCTAGGGTTTGCTTTTACTCCTGTCAAAGTTGTCCAAATATCGGTCCATGTCACCATTCAGCTGAGTGTACCATCATTCAGAGGGTTTTCATCATCATTTCAGGTTCCAATGGGTCATTTTACACCTTGTTCATGCTTCAGTTGTGCCTAGGTAAGGTTCATTTCCCTCTCCTAGGGTTTTGAAGGTAATTTCTCTTGGATGGTCAAATCATCAGAAAAACTTGTATCCTGATGTTCATACACCTTTCCATATCCTTAATGTACCTTATTAAACACTTCCCATCATTGCGATCCCCCAAATTCCTCATTTTCGCACAAACCCTAGTTTCTTGCTACAACTTGGCAATTTTCTAGGCTAGGCCTGTGTTTTTCCCTTTTGGACCCCTTCCCCTCACTCAATCTCTAAAATTCCACTTTCCCCTACTTCCTAACATCCCTCCCTACTTCCCAAAATTTTCTCAAGAATTTAGAAGCCCCTTATCCCCTTCATTTCGCTTCATTTCGACAAATCCCTTGTTCCACACATCGGGATAGGTTTTACTCCAATGATGTTTCTGAGAAAGAAAAGATGAATTTGGGAAAAATGAGACAGGTTTTTGTCAAAAACAGGCCAAGGAAGAAAAAAATCCTTCACTTTTTACACAGGTGTCATTTTTTCAGATAAATGTCAAAAATACAGTTGCCTCAAGAGAATTGATGCACCTCTGAAGTGACCTTGGGAAAATCAAGTTTTATCCTAGCTTTGTTAGCCAAATGACTTGCTTGATGAGTCAAATGATAACTAGACACAAAGATATTTCCAATGAGCTATCATGAGCTCAATTTGGAGTTGCGGAAGACCTTCAAAATTTGACTGCAACAGTAGTCTTCCTTGAGGCAGCCTCATTCTGCTCATTTTGACCAGTCTTGGGAGATTTTATTTTTGACAGGGTAAATGAACTCCAAATTGAAAAAATCTAGTTGGGTTGGAAAGTAGACTCAATAAGATTTCCAACGAGATATCCTGTGCCCAATTTGGACACCAATAAGGCCTCCAAAATATTCCTGCAAAAATGTGCTACGCATTGAGATGGCGCTACGCATTGGGCAGTGGTTTGCAATGTAATTTTGTAATTAACGCTACACATTGAGATGGCACTACGCATTGGGCTAAAAAGCCTGAAATCCATTCAAATATTCCACCAAAGCTCTCAAATTGCTAAATTCTTCATTTCCAAAGTAAGTTAACATCCCTCCATGACCAATGAATGAATTTCTCTTGGTGCTTATGGTGATTTAATGAGAAAAAATCAAAACCCTACCTCTTTACATTTCTTGCCAAAAGTAGTTGCATAGGGTTTTCAAATTGCATGTTTCACTGCCAATTCCACTCCTAGCTATATCTCACTCCCTCACTCCTTTATTCCTTCATTTTTTCCCTTTCGTTACATTTCATCCACTCATTCCTTAATTCCCATATACCTAATCAACTAACCCTAAATCCCTAATCCCACTATCCCAAACCCTAGTCAAATATCCCCAAAACAATAATTTTCATCCAAAACCCTAGATTTCATCCCCTAAACCCTTTCATTCCCTAAAATCCTACAGCTAGCATCAAACCCTCCCCTCATCAGTCCCACTCCTCCATTGGCGCTCAAAAACATGAAGGCAAAAATGGCAAGCTGCCCAAAGGAGCCAAAGTGAGAAAATTTGCTTGAAAGGGTCAATATTCACTTGGAGAAGCTGTTAGAGAAGTCCAAAAATGAAAAGAACATGTTGAGGCACATGAAGAACCATTATTGGGCGCGAAATCATGTTTGCAAGGCGCAAAACAAGATCCTGAAGGCAAATCTAAAGAGGGCATTAAAGCGTCGCAAAAGGCATGACCGACTCCAAATTTTGGCCAAATATTCCTTGGCCCAACATAAAGCATGATGGAGGACACTCAGCCCAAATTTCAAGAAATTTGGGACACATTTTTTCAATTTTGATTTTTTTGGCCTTAACACAGATTTTTTCGCTCGATGCGTAGCGCCACTTGGCACGCGCTTATAATGGGTAGATCCTCTTGAAGAAAACTTTGTTTTCTAGATTTTTCATCAAAATTTATGCATTACTACCCATTACCTAAGGATTTTGACAAGTTTTGGGTTTCCGGAAGGGTCAAAAACACCTTAAAAATGGCCTTTCTGCCAGTTTTTGGACACACAGGAAGCAGTGTTGGGAGATTTGATTTTTGGAGGGGAAAATGGAAACTAAATTCATAAATTCCACTTGGGTTGGAAATTAGAAAGGTAAATATTTCCAACGAGCTATCCTGCGCTCAATTTGGACTTCAGGAAGGCCCTCAAAATCAGCCTCAAAGTGGCGCTATGCATAGAGATTTCAGGCGCGGCGCATTGGGAATTTCGGCTCCTTTTTCACTCAGCAACTCAGATTTTTGCCTAGTTTTGGCCAGTTTGAATTTTTTTATCTCAAAATGTAAAAATCTTGATGTAACTTGATGTAATTTCATAAATTTTATGTAATTTTGGAAAAATTTTACTCATCCAAGTAGATTCATTCACCAAAAAGTGAAATGTAACTGAATGAATCAGTTTCCTATCTTATAGAGGCAAGTTGTTTCATTGCCTATTTTCTAGTTCTTAGTTTATATCTTGTTGAAATAGCTCCTAAAATGGTGAGCTCGACCCCTAGAGGCATGGGGATGAGTTAGGCTTGTTTATATCTTGTAATTCTTCAGTCATTTTCAAAGGTTGGACACTTGGGATTGCTTGGCACTTCATTGTACATTTCATCTCTGCAATTTTGGCAAAGGAATAGACCAGGGTTTGCAGCACTCTTTGGGATCCTTATGGCTCTGTGTTTTGATGGTGTGTTTCTCTATGTAATTGTAATTTCACTAATGTTTATGTGTATCATTTTCCCTTCTCCTTTCTTCTTAGATTAAACAAATCAGTGTGTAAAGGTGGAATTCAGTAGCTTGCTTTGCTCTGCCTTCAGTTTTGTTTAATTTTCCATGTTTTCATCTGTTTGAGGAGGACTCTCGAGACCCTCTTGTCCTCTTCAGCTCCTCACCAATCTGATCCATCCATTCATTAAATCTAAAGCATCAAAACAATTTCCTTCCTTGCCCCAATCAGAACTCTGCAAAAACTAGGCCTAATCCCCGCACCCAAAACTGCCTTTCCCTTTTATCCAACAAATACCCCCAAAAACATAATAAAACTCCTTCACTTATATACCTAGCCTAAAATTAGCTTTTATTTCAAGTCATCTCAAGCCCTATTGATTATTTTTGTTGAGATTGACCCGAAGAGAGCCCTCTCCTATTCTGGTAGGGCTAGCTACCAGATTGAGCGTGGTTTGATGTTACCCTGAACTCTACCTTCCTTCAGCCTAAGGTATATTTAGGCAATAACATAGTGGGGACCATACTGGGGAATGAAATTTTTTTTGTTTTCTTTATAAACTACAGACGGAGCCTGAAGTAAGCCAGGTAGCCTTTGGAACGCTCTTGCTTTGCATTAGCGAAAGTAGATGAATGTTGCTTCAGTCAATCTCTAGTCTAGTTTATGAACTGAACATCTGGTTTCCTCAGTAAAAGGTAATCAAGTTCAGATCTGATTTTTGATGGTGGACAACGATCAGACACCGCAAGGCTAAAATCATTCACCTGGCAACTCTAAATTAGTTTGGAGATCAGATCCAAGGCCTCCACTGGAGGATGAACCTGACCAGCAAAAACATGAAAGGACAATATGGAAAGATCAGGTATTCAAGTTGGAATTTCATCCAAGACATTTTGTTCTTTGTCATAAATTATTTCTTCTCTTTTCCCGAGAATATCAAGAAGGCTTTGCTAAGAATATTGTATTTGAGAAAAGATCCTCGGCCTGCATTTGATTCCTTCCCTTTGAAGATTGTAAATACCAAAGATTTTCATGCCTTTGAACTTGATCAAGACCTTTCTTCTGAATCTTGTGATGACCATCTTCAAACTGATGAACCTCAAGAGACCAAGACTGATTCTGCAGCATTTGTACATACCCCTATACCTTGTAAAATTCCAGATCGATACAAGCCTCTGATTTTACCTCCTATACTCCATGCTTTCCCTGCAAATTATTATCTTTACTTGCCGAGGTTTGATGGTGAATGTGACAATATCACTGCTGAGAGACATGTTCTGAATTTTGAGTCTTTTCTTGACCTTTTTGAAGTTGATGAAGAGGATGTTAGTATTAGGATTTTTACTCTTTCTTTTCAAGGCCAAGTCAAGAGTTGGTTCAAAACCCTGCCTGATGTGAGCATCTCAGATTTCCAGCAGTTCGTCAAAGTTTTCCTCGACAGGTGGGTAATCAGACAGAACCCTTTCTTGATTATAAAAGAGTATAACTAGCTGAAAAGACTGCCAGGGGAGACAGTACAACAATTTTCTGCCAGATTTAACCAAGTTTATTATTCGATGCCAGTAGATATAAGACCTCCTCTTAGATCCGCTCTCTTGCACTACTCGGGTGCCTTTGATCGAGAGATGGAGTTTCAGTTGAGAGAAAGGAAGTTTCAGCACCAAAAGATGATGCACCCATTGCACAGAAGAAGGGAAAAGAAGTAGCTGATCCTACTACAAGCAAGTCTCCATCAGCAAATGAAAGATCTAATCAGCCAATTGTATCGAGGGAGAAAGCAGAAAGGAAGGATGCTCTAGCCAAAGAGGTAGAAAAAGCTTCAGCTTTTAACTTAGAGAGTGAGATTGCTAAGTTAAAAGTTTCCATTCCTTTGACTGAGTTGATGAGAAATAGCAGCTACAAGGGTCAAGTATCTAAAATTTTGAATTTCGATCCAATGTCTGATATGGTGAATGTGGAAGATGATCAACCTGAGTTGATCTTTGGTCTAGCATTGAATGGTGAGTTTCCTGATAGTGACGTACCTCCTTTTTATATCAGCCTTAGATTGCATGATTTTGTGTTGCATAATGCCATGTTTGATTCTGGAGCTTCCCATAATCTCATGCCGAGGGCGATCATGGAGAAATTGGGATTGGACATCACTAGGAAATATCATGATATTTATTCTTTTGATTCTAGCAGAGTAAGATGCATCGGGCTCATCAAAGATTTGGTGGTTAGTTTAGATCAGATTCCAACTATGAATGTTTTGATGGATGTGGTTGTGGCGGAGATTCCTCCTAGATTTGGCATGCTTCTTTCTAGATCTTGGGGAGCGAAGTTGAAGGGAACATTACAGCTTGATTTCTCCTATGCTACCATCCCTGTGTTCGGTCAGATGAGAAGATTATATCGGGAGAAAAAAATGAAGTATATGATCACCAGCAAGGAGAAACCAGTAAATCATCCGATAAATTATGTACATACAGATTTAGAGTCTTTTGTTTTGTATTCAGATAGTTTCAATGATGTAGATAGTCAGTTAGTTGAAGCAGAGGACATTCCGGAAATCACAAAAAAATTCAGAGAAGTTTTGGTGAAAGAGAGAGAAGAACTTGACAGCTCCGCTGAGAAATCAGCCTTCCGATAGCAGCATAAAGTTGATGGACAACAAGCAGAAATAATAGAGCAAACACAATTTCAGCACTTGGAAGAAGATGAAGATGGTTTATGGACTATGGATTTCGATGGTGCAGTTGGGAGTGATGGTGTTGGAATCGGAATTTGGGTACGCAGCCCTTTTTTCACCTAAAACAAGGTACCGAGTAATGTGAGAGTTTGTTCTTATAAATTAGCATTTGATTGTTCGAATAATGAAGCAGAATACGAAGCTTTGATCGCTGGTCTGAAAATACTTAGAAAGTTGAATGCTAAGAGTATTGCAGTCTATGGCGACTCCGAGTTGGTAATTAAGCAAGTGAAGGGTGAATTTCAAGCTAAGCATCCTCGAATGCGGGCTTACCGAAATGTTGTTCTTGATATCTTGAAGTTGTTTTCAGACTATACTTTTACTTGTATCCCTCGTATTCAGAATGGTATTGCAGATGCACTTGCTAAGGCAGCAAGTAATTTGAAGATTCCAATGAACTCAAGTAACAAGTTTGAAATCCATGTAAAACATCGTCCAACTGTCTCGGAAAATCATAGGTATTGGCAGGTATTCCAAGATGATGATGATATTGATGAATTTCTGCAAAACAAAGGTAAGTTCAAAGAGACTTCAATTGACATGGAGCATGATGATGATGAGGCTGATGTGCAAATAAATTAGATGGAAGTGTTGCAGCTGAAAGATAATATCATTCCTAAGGGTTTGATA
Source organism: Pinus albicaulis (assembly GCA_034641835.2). Taxonomy (NCBI): domain Eukaryota; kingdom Viridiplantae; phylum Streptophyta; class Pinopsida; order Pinales; family Pinaceae; genus Pinus; species Pinus albicaulis. The sequence continues at coordinate 967,903,598 of CM076571.1, read as the reverse complement.
CCTTTAGAAGAGCTCTTTTATCAAGATGACGTAGCTAGAAAACCAACCTTGCGGCCAACCGAAAAGGGAGTTGAAGACGTGGACATTGGATCAGCTGAGAATCCAAAGATGGTGAAGTTGTCCAAAACATTTCCACCGGAGGTAAAAGAAAAATATGTTAGTTTGTTTTCTTCTTTTGCTGATGTATTTGCTTGGGACTGTTAAGATTTAAAGACGTATGATACAAATATAATTCAGCACACCATTCCCATCAAGCCAAATCAAAAGCCTTTCAGCCAAAAGTTGAGAAGGATAAATCCGAAGTTGCTGCCCTTAATTGAGAAGGAGGTGAATCGATTATACAAGGCTGGTATCATTGTTCCTATAAGATTTTCCGATTGGATTTCCAATTTGGTGCCCGTCCGCAAGAAGACAGGTGAGATTCATTTGTGCATTGATTTTAGGAATTTGAACAAGGTTTCTTTGAAAGACAATTATCCATTGCCCAAAATGGATCACATATTGCAGCAAGTAGTTGGAGCATCTCGTATGTCACTACTCGATGGTTATTCTAGAAATAACCAAATCCTGGTCCATGAGGATGATAGAGACAAAACAGCGGTCACCACTCCGTGGGGAACTTTCCAGTATGCTAAAATGCCTTTCGGTTTGAAGAATGCTGGTGTGACATTTCAGCGTACAATGGATATGGAATTTACGAATGAGAAAGATTTTTTTCTAGTTGTGTATCTTGATGATTTGACAATCTTTTCCAATTCTGATGAAGAGCACCTTTACCATCTGAAGATTGTTTTTCAGCGATGCAGAAAGTACGGTGTGCCACTCAATCTGAAGAAGAGTTTGTTTGCCATGGATGAGGGAAAACTTCTTGGTCATATTATCTCAAAAGATGGCATCTGTATTGACCCATCACGAGTTGAAGCTATTCAGAAAATTGATCTTCCCCGGAATAAGAAGGAGATTCAGTCTTTTAATGGTAAGATGAATTTTTTACGCTGCTTTGTGCCTAATCTTGCTGAACATCTAAGAGAGATTACAAACATGCTTAAGAAGGATAACGTAGTAAAATGGTCTGAGGAGGCAGTAAAGTCTTTCAATATAGTGAAGTTGGTTCTTTCTTCCGCTCCTGTTTTGATCAGCCCGGATTACACTCAGGATTTTATTTTGTTTTCATTTGCTTCGGAGCATACTATGGCAGTAGTATTAATGCATAAAAGAGATGGGCATGAAAAACCAATTGCTTTTTTCAGCCGTACCATAAGAGATGCAGCCTTGAAATATAACATCATTGAAAAGCAAGCTCTTTCTCTTGTGAAGGCATTGAAAGATTTCCGAGTATATATTTTGCATTCTCATATTATTGCTTATGTTCCTAATGCTGCTGTTAAGGATGTTTTAGTGCAAATAGATCCAGAAGGGAGATGAGGCAGATGGATTGCTCCCTTGTTGGAGTATGATGTGGAGATAAAGCCCACAAAGCTTATCAAAGGACAAGGCTGGCAAAACTAATGGTTGAATCGAATTTTCATGCCTTGGATATCAATCTTATTGCTGCTATGTCCGAGGAGAATGAGGAAAGTTCATCAGTTCAGGTATCATAAATCTTTGTGCTTTCTCCTTGGTATTCAGATATTGTATATGTGCTTCAAAATTTGTCACCACCCCCCGGCATGGCTAGAAACAAAAGTAGAACTCTGAAATTGAAGGCTGCTAAGTTTTGTGTTTTGAATAATTCACTCTATTGGAAAGATCCCGGTGGTGTTTTGCTGAACTGTTTGGTGGAAGAAGAAGCAAAGCAGGTTATGGAGGATTTTCATAAGGGAGATTGTGGGGGTCACCTTTTTTGTAAAACAACGGCCAACAAGATTTTGAGAGCGGGATATTATTGGCCTACACCTTTTGCTGATGTGTATAAGAATGTCAGAAGCTGTCACGAATGTCAGATTTTTGAAGGAAGGCAGAAATTGTAGCCTTTTCCACTTAAGCCCTATTGATTATTTTTGCTGAGATTGACCCGGAGAGAGCCCTCTCCTGTTCCGGTAGGGCTAGCTACCAGACTGAGCGTGGCTTGATGTTACCCTAAACTCTGCCTTCCTTCAGCCTAAGGTAGATTTAGGCAATAACATTATGTTTGCATTATGGTTGGTTGATTTGTTGGCATTGATTTCAATTAGGTTTTGGTTCGTCGTTGGCTCATGGTCTTGTTGCATTCCTAGTGTTTGGCTTAATGCAAAAGAGATGTATATTTTGGTTACCATAGGAATTATATTGAAAATTACATAATAAGGGAAAACATTATCTAAGGTATCATCGATTTGGATTGTGAATGCATTAATTGTTGTTAAGTGGAAATGGTCCAAAGGTTTAACATTGCTTTAATACCTTAATCATGGAATGATCTTATCCAAGGGAACTATCTCATTAATTTAATTTGGTCTATGGGCATCAGAGTAAAATATTTATGGTCAAATCCATTGAACAAAACACATTGATTATGGAGTCTATGGTCTATTTGGTTAATACACCACAAGGAAAACAATTATCTATATATATATATATATATATATAGAGAGAGAGAGAGAGAGAGAGAGAGAGATACAATTTTAGATATTTATTGATTTGGTCAAATTGGTCCATCACTAGTTTCAAAATACCATCAAAGAGGCTAAGTATTTTCCCATGGTATTTAATGAGCCAACAATATCTAGTGAATGCTCCAAAGCTATAAAGACATGGTGCATTTGAACACCTTGTGTGTGCATTTTTGGAAGAGTGATTAATCTATTTTGGGCATCGACACATATCTGAATATTTCATTTTTCTTCTTTAAGTTCATTCTGGCATAGGTTTGAAGGAAAATTAATGAATTGGTTAGTGTTCTATTTTAGATCGTGTGATACCCTATTCGACCAATGCCTAGTGCGATCAGATCTACTTGATTTGTGAATCAAATATGGAGGAATGGTGTTAAGTGGAGAATTACTATATTAAATGTTAATGATTGATTTTGGCAATCATTGAAGAGATGATATCGTTATTAAATTTGTGGAGTGATCTAGCCAATTATTTGGACAATCACATCAAATGATGGGCGTTATTGTCATATACATGAATATGGATCATTGGAAGGATCACACACTCTAAGTTTATAAAGGTAGTGTGCACTTGTTGATCTGGTTCAGAGGATACATCAGAGTGTAGATACGAATAAGTGTGGGTGAGATGTGATTTGGTGATTCCTATGCAATGGTATGTGTGGTATTCTAGTGTGATGCCTTGTGTAATGGATTGATCTAAAGACATACAAGGTGTGTGGAAAAAATCAGAAAGAGTGTGCATGCTCAACTCTAGAATTTATTTTGAGGTGTGTATTAAGTAATGTTTGAAGAGGTACGATGAAAAACTTTGATGAAGTGTGTATTGATAGTTGAATAGTGCATTTCTCCTTGGTTTATATCTAAAGTATTTAACATAGATAAAAGGCATAATGACATAACTATATTATGTGGATCAGAGTTTGGTGCAGTATGGTAGCTTATGCACATAATATACCTGTCGCTGACTATGTTCAACGCTGGAGTGTGATTTGGAGGCTCGCTTAGAACTAGAAAAAATGAGATTCAACGCCATGATTATAGTAGATAATAATGAACTAGTATTTGTATGATAGATCATAGCTGACATAATGGTTGTAGGAGTGCTAATAATGTTGTGTGAGATTCATTTATTTATATGTTTTTGTTGTAGATGTATCTTTCTTTTATTCTCTTGGATAATTTACATTCTGTTATAGAACATATTATGTCTAGAGAGTTGTTGCTATGAATTGGTAGTTTGTAGGGGTGTGTATTGTTGTTACTGATTTCATATTGTAGAGTTAGAGTATGATGTGTTTTTGTTGTTGGGAGGGGTTTGGTGATATGATTTTGATAATATGATCAAATATAGGTGCCTTTCTTACAATGACCAAAGCTATAGTTTGGAAAGAGGATTAATGATTTATATGGCAGAGTTATGCTTGTAGTTGCTTGTCCCATTTGTAGCAGAATTTATATCACTCCGTTGTGTGGCTAATAGTGTTTGATGCTGGTGAGAAGTACTGTAGGCTATAGAAAGTCAAATACATGTGTAATATATAGGATGCACAGATATTATGAAGTAATGTTCCTATGACACAACATTCTTAGAGGGGCTATGATTTGGTGATGTGTATTGATCCGGTGGATCAAATTTATGCTCAAAATTGAAAGTTGTTGGAATGGATTAGAACCTAAATGGTCATGTATATCTCTTCGTTTTGAATCTAACACAACTATTTCGGGAAAAACCAACTTAAAATGCTCCTGCAATCGCGTTCTATTCGTTTATGGAAACTACTAAAAAAATTGTTTCAGGATGTACGGGGCTGCCCAGTCATCAGTAGGTACTGCGGATTGGACCCTGACATGGCAGGGTTACTGGGATCTTTTGTTCAATGGTTGGTCAATATTTGGCATCACCGGATTGGTTGAAGTGTGGTGTAGTTTGATTGGTTTGAGTTGGACCAACTAGGGAGTGCCACGTGGCCCAATTATAGGCTACCACATGACCTCGTGATGGCTAATTAAAATTTTATTAAGGGTCGAGCGCACCCCACAAGAATCTAACATGGGACCGGTTGAGAACAAATCACATACCCTACCATTACACTATTCCATGTGTCTTATTATACATATGGGAAAAACCATATTTAAAATTTTGTAACACGCTAATTGGAGGGTGGGCCGGGGCTAGCCCCAGCCTTGATCACCATGTCCACGAGAAGTACAGGGCGGGACCAGGGGCCCGGGCTTAGCCCCGCCCCCCATATAATTTCAAAATATTCGGTCTATAGGCATTAATGGAAAAATTAAGTGTCCCATAAATTGCGCTAGCGGTTAGCCAAGATGTCGCTCTGTTAGTGATTTTTGGGGCGGATTTGTAGGAAGGTTTGCAAACAGGTCGAAATTGTAGAACAAATAGAAGAAAAACTTGAGGAGATGATAAATTTTCCAGTTTTTGGCCTTTTTGGGAGACAAAGAGGCTAGAGAGGGGTTTTTGAAAATTTTGAAGCCATTGGAGCTATCAATGAAGCCATTTGAGTATTGTAACTTGATGTAAACACCATTTTTTGTGCATAATGAAAGAGGCCCAACCATTGGAAGTTAGACCAAGAGATGTAGCCCAGGAGGGGTAAAATATTGATCCAATTTTATGCAGGAACGCACTAAAATACAGAAATAGACATAAAAACAGAGATGCAGTGGAAATAATGCTTCATTTTAGTAATATCAAATGACTGAAATAAAAAGATAGGGAAATGGTAGGCATATCTCTGAGAAGAGATGTTGCAGCTACAAGCCTCTGAACTATGTTACAATGATACATAATGGAAATGAGCGAGCGAGGGCACTGGTAATGTATCTCTGAGAAGAGATGTGATGGATACAGGCCTCCCCACTATGTTGCAGAACTGAAATGATGGGAACAAGCAAGCTAGGGCGCTGGTAGTGCTTATCTTTGAGAAGAGATGTGTCGGCTACCAGCCCCTGAACTGTGTTAAAATGAGGCTCGAAGGCCACCCACCTATTCCATTTGAACCCCGAGGTGGATATCGGTGGCCACCCACCTATTCCATTTGGACCCACAGCATCAATTCTTTCAATTTTCAGATTCAACATAACTTACTATTTTTAGCAGGTTTTCGGACCGTGCACTCCCGAAGTCGTTTTCGGGACTTAATGGTCTAGGTGGATATTGGTGGCCACCCATCGAGTCCATTTGAACCCCCACCATCAGTTATTTCAGTTTGTAATTTTCAGTACAACTTACTATTTATAGTAGTTTTTCGGGTCCTGAACTTCCGGAGCCGTTTTGAGGCCCTAAACGATGTTTTTTGGGGAAACCAGGAGAAAAATGGGTCATAGATTGATGTTTCTAACTCCAAATTTGTATTTCTCAGATATATATTTCTAACGAGCTATTGAGCGTGTCAAATGGAGATCGGATGCCAAAGTTACGTCCTCAGGAAGTTGAAACACCAATTTACCCAAACGGGACCTACAGTTTTGGCGCTTCATCTCCTAGGGTTAGGTTTTTGGACGTTTCAGGTTTTACATTATTTATCAACAATAAATAAGCCTTTGAGCCTCATTGTAACACATTTCAGGGCTTCGTAGCTGACACATCTCTTCTCAGAGATAAGCGCTACCAATGCCCTAGCTCGCTTGTTCCCATCATTTCAGTTATGTAACACAGTGGGGAGGCCTGTAGGCTTCAAATCTCTTCTCAGAGATATGCTACCAGTGCCCTCACTCACTCATTTCCATTATGTATCAATGTAACATAGTTCAGAGGCCTGTAGCTGCCACATCTCTTCTCAGAGATATGCCTACCAGCACCCTAGCTGTTTATTTCAGTCATTTGTTTTATTAATAAAATGAAGCATTATTTCCGCTGCATCTCCGTATCTATGGTTATATGTGTATTTTGTTGCATTCCTGCATAAAATCTTGATCAGTCATATCAGAGTGGTCTGCTCTTTCTCTATTTTTCTTTTCATGTCCCCAACGCGGCTAGGGTATAAGGAGTTCAACCTCACAACCCCGACGACCCCCCATGGTGGAAAGAAAGAAAGAAGAGGGAGCAAGAGATCCTATCAAAATATTGCTCTAGGAGGCCCTTGATAAATATACGAACATGATGATGGATAAATTTTCCTAGATCCTTCAACGGCTACCCACCAGTGGCACATATACATCCAGCACATGCGCCAACATGTCTGTGACATCCTGGACAAATCCAACACCAAGTCCAGTAGAATTTGCACCCCCCCCCCCCCCCCTTGGAGGAACTTAATGAAATGGAGACCATTTCTTCCTAACGAGGGAGGAATGATCCAGGTGGATATCAGTGGCCACCCACCTATTCCATTTGGACCCACAACATCAATTCTTTCAGTTTTCAACTTCAACACAACTTACTATTTTTAGCAGGTTTTTAGGTCATGCACTCTCGGAGCCGTTTTGGGGACTTAATGATCCAGGTAGATATTGGTGGCCACCCATCAAGTCCATTTGAATCCCCACCATCAGTTATTTCGATTTGCAAGTTTTAGCACAACTTACTATTTATAGCATTTTTTCGGGTCCTAAACTTCCAGAGCCATTTTGAGGCCCTAAACGAAGTTTTTTGGGGAAACTGAGAGTAACATGGGTCCTATATTGAAGTTTCTCACTCAAAAGTTTTAGTCCTCAGATATATATTTCTAACGAGATATTGAGCACATAAAATGAAGATCGGATGCCAAAGTTACATCCCCAGGAAGTTGAAACACCAATTTACCCGAAATGGGACCTACAGTTTTGGCTCTTCATCTCCAAGGGTTATGTTTTTGGACGTTTTGGGTTTTAAATTGTTTCTCAACAATAAATAGGCCTTCGCGCCTCATTGTAACACAATTCAGGGGCTGGTAGCCGACACATCTCTTCTCAGAGATAAGCGCTACCAGTACCCTAGCTCGCTTGTTCCCATCATTTTAGTTCTGTAACATAGTGGGGACGCTTGTAGCCATCACATATCTTCTCAGAGATATGCTAACAGTGCCCTCTCTCTCTCATTTCCATTATGTATCATTGTAACACAGTTCAAAGACCTGTAGCTGCCACATCTCTTTTCAGACATATGCCTACCAGCGCCCTAGCTGTTTATTTCATTCATTTGTTTTATTAATAAAATGAAGCATTGTTTCCGCTGCATATCTGTATCTATGGTTATATGTGTATTTTGTTGTGTTCCTACATAAAATCTGGATCAGTGGTATTAGAGAAGTCTTCTCTTTCTCTGTTTTTCTTTTCATGTCCCCAACGTGGCCAGGGTATAAGGAGTTCGACCTCGCAACATGACCCCCCATGGTAGAAGGAAAGAAAGACGAGGGAGCAGGAGATCATATCAAAATCTTGCTCGAGGAGGCCCTCGAGAAATAGAGGAACGCGATGATGGATAAATTTTCCCAGATCTTTTAATGGTGACACATCTACATCTAGCACGTCTGCCAACAGGTCTGCGACATCCTGGACAAATCCAACACCAAGTTCAGTAGAATTTGTACCCCCCCCCATGGAGGAACTTAACGCAATGGAGAAAATTGCTTCCTAAGGAGGGAGGAATGATCAAAGTGGATATCAGTGGCCACCCACCTATTCCATTTGGACACGTAGCATCAATTCTTTTAGTTTTCAGCTTCAGCACCGCTTACTATTTTTAGCAGGTTTTCGGGTCGTGCACTCTCGGAGCCGTTTTGGGGACTTAATGATCCAGGTGGATATTGGTGGCCACCCACTGAGTCCATTTGAACCCCCACCATTAGTTATTTTAGTTTGTAAGTTTCAGAACAACTTACTATTTATAGCAGTTTTTCGGGTCCTGAACTTCCAGAGCCGTTTTGAGGCCCTAAACGACATTTTTTGGGGAAACCAGGAGCAATATGGTTTGTGGACTAATGTTTCTCACTCAAAAGTTGTAGTCCTCGGATATATCTTTCTAACATGCTATTGAGCACGTCAAACAGAGATCGGATGCCAAAGTTACGTCCCTGGGAATTTGAAACACCAATTTACCCAAATGGGACCCATAGTTTTGGCGCTTCATCTCCTAGGGTTAGATTTTTGGAATGTTTCAGGTTTTACATTGTTTATCAACAATAAATAGGCCTTTGAGCCTCATTTTAACACAGTTCAGGGGCTGGTAGCCGACACATATCTTCTTAGAGATAAGCGCTACCAGTGCCCTAGCTCACTTGTTCCCATCATTTCAGTTCTGTAACACAGTGGGGAGGCCTGTAGCCATCACATCTCTTCTCAGAGATACACTACCAGTGCCCTCGCTCCCTAATTTCCATTATGTATCATTGTAACACAGTTCAAAGGCTTGTAGCCACCACATGGGTCCTAAACTTCTGGAGCTGTTTTGAGGCCCTAAACGATGTTTTTTGGGGAAACTAGGAGCAACATGGTTTGTGGACCAATTTTTATCACTCAAAAGTTGTATTCCTCAGATATATCTTTCTAACGAGCTAGTGAGCATGTCAAATGGAGATCGGATGCCAAAGTTACGTCCCTGGGAATTTGAAACACCAATTTACCCAAACAGGACCCACAGTTTTGGCACTTCATCTCCTAGGGTTAGATTTTTGGACTGTTTCAGGTTTTACATTGTTTCTCAACAATAAATAGGCCTTTGAGCCTCATTGTAACATAGTTCAGGGGGTGGTAGCTGACACATCTCTTCTCAGAGATATGCCTACCAGTGCCCTAGCTATTTATTTCAGTCATTTGTTTTATTAACAAAATGAAGCATTATTTCCGCTGCATCTCTGTATCTATGGTTATATGTGTATTCTGTTGTGTTCCTGCATAAAATATAGATCAGTGGTATCAGAGAGTTCTGCTCTTTCTCTGTTTTTCTTTTCATGTCCCCAACGCGGCTAGGGTATAAGGAGTTAAACCTCACAACCTCGATGACCCCCCATGGTGGAAGGAAAGAAAGACAAGGGAGCAGGAGATCCTATCAAAATCTTGCTCAAGAAGGCCCTCGAGAAACAAAGGAACACGATGATGGATAACTTTTCCCAAAACCTTCAATGACTCCCCACCGGTGGCACATCTACATCCAGCACGTCCACCAATAGGTCCACAACATCCTGGACAAATCCAACACCAAGTTCAGCAGAATTTGCCCCCCCCCCAAGGAGGAACTGAACCCAATGGAGACCATTGCTTCCTAAGGAGGGAGGAATGATCCAGGTGGATATTGGTGGCCACCCACCTATTCCATTTGGACCCACAACATCAATTCTTTCAGTTTTTAGCTTTAGCACAACTTACTATTTTTAGCAGGTTTTTGGGTCGTGCTCTCCCGGAGCCGTTTTGGGGAGTTAATGATCTAGGTGGATATTGGTGCCCACCCATCGAGTCCATTTGAACCCCCACCATCAGTTATTTCAGTTTGTAAGTTTCAACACAACTTACTGTTTATAGCAATTTTTCGGGTCGTGAACTTCCATAGCCGTTTTGAGGCCTTAAACGACGTTTTTTGGGGAAACGAGAAGAAACATGGATGTTTCTCACTCAAAAGTTTTATTCCTCGGATATATATTTCTAACGAGCTATTGAGCGCATCAAACAGAGATCGAATGCCAAATTTATGTCCCCGGGAAGTTGAAACACCAATTTACCCAAACGGGACCCACAGTTTTGGTGCTTCATCTCCTAGGGTTAGGTTTTTGGATGTTTCAGGTTTTACATTGTTTCTCAACAATAAATAGGCCTTCAAGCCTCATTTTAACACAGTTCAAGGGCTGGTAGCTGACACATATCTTCTCAGAGATAAGTGCTACCAGTGCCCTAGCTCGCTTGTTCCCATCATTTTAGTTCTGTAACATAGTGGGGAGGCCTGTAGCTGTCACATCTCTTCTCAGAGATAAGCTACCAGTGCCCTTGCCCGCTCATTTTCATTATGTATCATTGTAACAAAGTTCAGATGCCTGTAGCCGCCACATCTCTTCTCAGAGATATTCCTATCAGTGCCCTAGATGTTTATTTTAGTCATTTCTTTTATTAGTAAAACGAAGCATTATTTCTACTGCATCTCTGTATCTATGGTTATATGTGTATTCTGTTTCGTTCCTGCATAAAATCTGGATCAACTCCTCCATCATTTGTTTTGTTATGTTTATTATTATGGTGATGTTGTCTCTTGTTTTCTACAAAAACCAAACTATTTATTCATGTTTATATGTTTAAGAATTTCACATAAAAGGCTTAAAAACCCTAATTAATCACTTGCAAAGTGTAACATAATACTCAATAAATTTCATAAAAAGATTAGTTTGGTATCAGAGCTTAGGTTTTCTTTGTTGTTTTGAGGGATTAATTTGTTTGCAAGTGTTTATGATGGTTACAAGGTTGAATCTCAAGAGAGGAGTGTTTGCGAGTCCTCAAGTTAGGTCAAGGAAAAGGAGAGAAAGTTTGCCATAATATCCACCCCAAATTCTACCTCAAGTTGTAGCTAAAGCTTCAAAAAGTATGTCACATGAAGGAGAGCATGAAAATAAGTCAAAGCATGAAAAGGCTTTTAGAAAATCATTCTTTGACATGATAGAAATGGTGAAAGTTCTCTATGAGGAGAGAATAACAAGGTTACAAGGTGAGAGCTCCAATCCTCCAAAGGGAGATAAATCTTCAAGAGGAGATGGAGGAGATGGAGACAAGAATCCAAAAGGTATTGGGAATGGTGAAAAACCACCTTTGACACCACTATTCTCTTCACCTCCATCCTCCCCACCATCTTCACCATCATCTTCATCCACAACAATCCCCTTAGAAACACCTCCACATTCTCCAAAAGGTAATGGTAAAACTCCATTTTTAAAGCTTTGCATAAAGTTTGATTTTCCTATGTATGATGGAGGTAAATGCTGAAAGAATAGATAATTGGATTCATTAGCTTGAAGTGTATTGCAAGATATAGGGAATCAAGGATGATGACACCAAGATTCAACTTGCTTCACTAAGATTGGAAAGTGTTGCTCTTATTTGGTGGGAAGCGAAAACTCAAGAGGATATGAAGAAACATAGTAAGGTCTTAACCTCTTGTAATTGTTTTTTTGCTTCCTTGAGAAGAAAAATATATCCATTAACATAGATGAAAATGGATATAATGGATTGGAAAGATTTTAGGCAAGGTAAAGGACAAAATGTGCAAAGCTATACTCAAGAATTTAGGAGAAGAGAATTAATATTGGATGCATATTTGACATCTCAAGAAACTTTGCTAAAATACATTGGAGGTTTGCATAGATACCTAAGACATACTATTCTGATGTTTAATTCTTCAAGTTTAGATGAAGTTTGTGTACAGACTGTTATCACTCATCCTTGAATTTGTTGAGAAGAGGAAAGGGGTCCGAGGTAACCACAAACCAACTTTTAGGTACATAATCTAGCCAATTTGTACCCAGAGAGGGCTCTCTCTGTATGATTTAGCTTTGTTTTGAAAGATATTAGGCTAGTTATAAAAGTCCAGGGATTTTAATTGAGTTTGGGTGATGGAATTCAATAAATAAAGGTAAGATTGAGTAGTTTAGGCCATTGGGCTAATGGATTCAAGGAAAGATGGCTTAACTGGATCAAATTTCTTAACAAAAGATGGTTTCACAGGGTAAGGTAATCAAAATAGGGAACAATTATAGATCTAAAGTGAATGGAATGAACTCAAAATGGATGAAGGGAAATTAAGAATCCTTCAACACATTCGAAAGAGGGAAATTGAGTGATTATTAATAAAGAGCAATTAAGTATTCTTTACTAAATAATCAAAATATATAAACTAGAAAAACAGGAGCAATTAAGAATTCACTGTTTAAACCAGTTCGGAAGAAAACATTTAGAATAACAACGATTGAAAACAGATTGCACTTAAGCACTTTCTGATTTATTCCTTTTCATTAATCATTCAGATATGAAACACAAATGATATAATAAACAAGTATAGAACTTTAAAACGAAAGAGATAGATGACTTATTGATCCGTTGTCTGACACAAGAATCTTGTAAAAAGTCTTTTGCATCAATTCCTTATCCAGCTAGCCATATGAAATTTCTCCAACAACACTTTATTCCAAAATATTCAATGTTACAACAAAGTCTAAGAATCCACCACTCAATACTCCAATTGAGGGAGTATTTATACAAAAAATTATAAAAAATATCTCATAACAAATTGAGATATAATCTAGGATGACTCATGAGTATTCTACAACAAACTAGAGACAGATGGTCTCGTAGATAAGAGAAATGATAATTGATGTTGTGTTGTTCCCTTTTTAAAAGAATGTGCTGGAGGCAGGCCCTATGATTTGGCTTGTTGCTGTCATATTTAGTAACTCTACGTTGGCTGCTATGTTTTACTGATACATCTTCATCTGTACTGATACACTTTGACCTCTGTTTATCCTTCTTATCATGACTTACTGTAGTAAATAATCAAAAATTCATGTAAGGATAATTTTTACAAAAGTTCTAACATTTCTTCCCACCATTTAGCTTCTGGTATTCTGGTTCTTTGCAGCTTCCTCAGAGTTTCATCTGTTTCTGTATATCTGAAGAAAGTAGGTTGAATTGGGAATAAATGCTTTACCTCATGCTCGAGATAAAACAAATTTTCTAACCTGTTGTGAAGAATTTTTCCTGTAGGCAATGCTGCTGCTCATGACCTAGTTGAGGAGCTGGCCTGATTGTCAGCATGCTTGTTCAATTTCTCAACATAACTTTCAAGGTCCATTAGTTTATCCTCTGAAACTAAAGGAGTTGGCAATCCTTTATTCAACATAATATCCAATGTTTTTGTGAATGCATTGATTTCTTCTTGAATATCAGAGCATCTTCGTTCTAGATTCTGCATCAGAGTTATTTTAGTAAAAACTCTTTTTATCTCCAAAATTGTTCCTATTCTATCCTGAATGCCAAGTTCTTCAAGTTGATACCTATTCTTAGTATTCAAAAAATGTATAAGTTCATTGGCTTCTTCAGGCATGTTTCCTAATTCTTCTCTTGCCTTTAAGATTTCTTCCAGAGCCAATTTAACTAAATCATTCTACTCATACATTATTTGAATTGATGGCCAAACATCTTTCATTGACTGGATGATGTTGTCCCAAAGAATTTCTTTTATTTCCTTTAAAGGTCTCTCCAATGTGAGATCCTTCTCCAATGCTTTAACCAATTTTTCTAACCTGTTGACCTCTCTTGTTTTCTCTGCAACACTTATCTTTGAGAGATCATATTTTTGTTCTAAAGTGGTGAATTGTACCTTTGTTCTTTGGAGCTCTGTCACTTGGAGTTTCAATTCCTCCATTGAATTTATTAATTCTTCGGTACTTAAATTGGAAGTATTGCCCTGTGATAATTCTGTTGGTTGACCTGTTGTGGTTGTACCTGTAATTACTTCTGCTATAGATGCTAGAATGTTTTCCTGCTTGTCTTTTAATGCCTTTTCAAGCTCTTTTTCAGTTTCATTAAGTTGCTCATTCAGTTTCAAGAGCAAATCCATCAATTCTTCTTCAGAGTTTTGCTTTATGATTTCTGTAGTCTGTGGATGCCTTGAGGCTGGTAACTTCAGTTGTTTTCTCAAGGCTGCAATATCATCATATTTCTTCTTGATCAAGGCTTCTGTACCCTTGACATATTTTGGATTATGACCCAATCCAATAATTATTTCCTCCAAAGTATTTATTTTGTTGTCCTTAGCTTGAGAAGAGGTTTTTTCAAGCTGCAATTGTGCATTAGTATTCTCCAAAGAATCCTGCAATTTCTGGGTCATCATTGATTTATCAGTCAGAGTAGAATAAATCATTTCACCTGTTTGTTTATGCAACTCAATTTGATCCAAAGCATGAATATCCTTTGCTATGACTTCAAAATTAGTTCTGATATAATCTGCAGCTGTTTGACGTTGCTACACTTTGGGTTTGAAGTGACTCATTACCATCTTACCCTGCTGGATGTCATAGGCTGACATCAATCTTTGTTGATTCTTAGGAGCCATCTTCAAATATTGATTGTAAACTTGAAGTCTTAGGGGATCATTTCTGGCCTTTATATTTATAAATATCCTTTTGATATCCCAGGCATCTTTTACTGGTGGTTTGAAAGAAGATACTTCTACACTTTGCTGCCTTTGTAGTTCCTTTCTCTGTGAATTAGTGGATGTCCCACTGATTGTACATGTTTTCTGACAGCCTAGTTCTTCTCTCCTCTGACTATCAGGGATTTCTTGAACAGATTCCACTTCTGGAAGAGGATTTAATTTTTTTCTTTTAAAATCAGGTTGTTCTGAAGATCCACTGATAGGGGTAGCTGCTTCTGCATCTCTCTTCTTACCTTTTTCTACATTGAGAGGAGTTTGTAAAATTGAAATTTCTTCCACATTGGTCTGAGTAGGAGAAATTTGTATTTGACCCTGTTCTTTAGAAGTTTCAAGCTGTTCTGTCATTGTGAATTTCTCTGTAACTTGTATATCAGCCTCTTTCTCCTTCCCTTTAGATGCTACTGTGGCCAATGCATTGATTTCCTGTAAATTTTGTAGAGAAGTTCCAACAGAAGAAGGACCAATTCCTGGTCTTTGCACCTATCCAAAAGAGTCTAGGTCAAGTATTTTTTCAAGGTCTTTCATAACATTTTCAACACTGACCTGTTCACTATCTTGTTCTATCAATGTCCCTTCCATCCATTCATCCATATTGGCATATTGTTCAATTTCTGGGATTCTATGATGGAGGTATGGTGATAATTTGTTTTTCATCCTTCTATCACAAATAAAGTTGTTTGGGTCATAAGGTACCCATTAGAAACTTTTTTGTAATTTGAGATAGTCTTCTAAGATTCTTTCAGCTTCTTTTCCAGCATCCCTAGAGTTACATACAAAAGGACCTAATTGACTCTTAATCCTGAGTTGAGCTTTTTTCTTTACATTGAAAAAATGGACTATGTCAAAATTTATCATCTGTCTGAAATACTCTAAGGCAAAGAGCCTCATTGGGAAATATTTTGGTAACTTGAAAGGGCATAACTCACACCCATATATTCTGATTTCTGTGTGATTCCGGTATAAGTACCAATCACCTATCCTGTATTGCTTTGAGAGTTGGATAATTTTCTTGATGTCACTATTGACCCTAGGAGGGGAGAATCCTGTTAACAAGGTGGTTGCAGTGTGTACAAATAGGTCAATGAACTCGTTGTAAGAATAAGGAGAATCAGAGGAATTATGAGTAATTGTAGACCAAAAGATTACAGATCTAGGATTTCCTTTGGCATCAAGTTTCTTTACCTGGAAAGGGAAACTCTCTAATTGATAGTAAAGCATGAGATGGTATATAATAGAGGAATATTTGAACACTTTCATTTTCTAATCTCATGAACTGATCATGTATTTTATCAACAATGTAGGAAGCAAAGTCATACTTGACAGTAGGGGGATGTCCGGGGGTAAAGATTGACAACAATACTAGGGTTAATTGGTCAACATATTCACTAGTATTGAAACCCATTATAGAGGATATCATATTCAAAATAAGCCTGCCCACATCAGTGAAAAAGTATAACTATAAGGGGGAGGGCCTTTGGGCTAATGTTATGGCAACATGAAGGTTTGGCAGAGGCGAATTAATTCTTCATGGGATAAATTGGCTGATTTCTCAAGTAAATCTCCCATGGAAAGGGGATTCAGGGCTTGACCAGGTTGAAACTGTAACATTTTGTTGATATATTGAGAAGTTATTGGGAAAATGACGGTTTGACTCGGGGACAAAACTGCTCGTTGATTGGGATCATAATTTGCATGACAGTAATGGATTATCTCAGGAAAAATGTGGACTGAGGGGAGAAGATACATGGGAAGATTGGATTCCCATAATCCAAAAATGTCAGAGCTGTTCAGGTAGTTATCTCTGTAGTGGCAAAAAAATTGAAGAGGATTTTCACTACGGACAAGGTCTTTAACTTGGAAATCCCTATTTGCTAAAGGAAAATAGTCTAAATCTCTATGAGGGGCATTCAGGGGTGCGACATTCAAAGCCACAGGAATTTCCATTTCTGGTTCTTGTGGATTCATAAATGAATTTGGGTTTTGATGAAAAATGGGCACAATCACAGGTTTGGTAATGCAATTGCAATTGAGGAATGAAATGAAGATCAATTTTGAACCCTGTTTCAGTTTTTCGTGTGAAATTAAAACAAAAACCAGGATTTTGCAGAGTTCAACGGGAATTTGGGTAAATACTTGTTTTCCAGGAAATGAACAGTAACAAAAACAGGTGTTGGCTATGGCGGATGAATTCTGGACTGCTCGACTGCAATTTTCCTCTGCAAGGTGGCGGTCGACAAATTTCGACAGTGGATGTTGCATGGGACACTGGTCACTGGATGGGATAGTGAAAATGATGTGGGTTCATTTGTTTTATTTGCAAATTCAAAGGTTGGCGGGTTTTTTATTTTTTTAATGGATGATGTCAGCAAGTATGGTGGCTTTGTCACGGGAGGCAAGCGGTAAGTGGTATTGATCTCACAGCTTTTGGGGAAGGGCGGTTTTCAGCGGAGGGCGAGCGATTCCATACGATAGACGACACGTGGCGCGGCACTGTTCAGAAAACCACTTGGCCATCGCGCATTATTTTTCGGACGTGGATGCGCAGCGATATGGATTTCAACCATAGATCTCGGATTGATCGATAGAACGGTCGTCGGGAAATGAAGATGACGGGGAATTAATATGGCAGGCCCAATGAAATTTATTATAAAATAATTGCACCGGGGGCAATTTGATTGGTGGATTAGGTTATTAATTAACCATGAGGGTTAATTAATCCCTTTAGTATGGCGGAGTGTCGGATTTGTTTATTAATTGGAAATTTCAACCAATTAATCAATTTTAATAATTTTATGGTTATTTTTCAACCAATGGGCGGAATATTATATTAATTTGGGAATTTTATTAAAATAATACGGGAATGGGAAATTTGTAGGGATTTAAATAATAAGTTAGAAATTAATATGGAAAATGAATAAAAGTGCTAAGTGTAAAATATTTGATTAATGTATTTAACTTATGCTTTTATGAATAGGGTTTTTATGAAATATTGCATAATTTTCCTAAGTAAAATGAGATTTTACTTAGGAAAAGATTTCTTAGAAGTGAATGAATGTCATGATGAATGGTTTTAAGTACTTAGGCTTTTTAAATTATTGGGTTGAGGGTCCGGTCCCTCCAAAAGTCAAGGAAATTCCTTGAGCCCTTCTAATTTTCAAAAACCTTAGTACTTAGGGGAAATCAGTAAAATGTTTAGGGAAAAATGAGAAGGGAAGTTAATAATTTGACTTTTCTTTGCTTGAAATTCTTCCAATGTAGTGTCTGCCTTTGCACTTGTGATGAAAGTTAAGATTTAGCACATCTAGAGTCATTATCCATCACATGTAATTCTACAACAACATCTACCTACCCTACCTACTTTACCCTACCATTTTTTCTTCTTTATTAGGGTGCACTTAGACTAGAAAACCCTTATCACACTTTTTCTTTTTACATGTGGAAATCTATCTAATTCTAACCTTATTACATCCAAGGGCTCAGATTAAAATATTGAGCTCCTTTTATTTACTCTACCTATCTACTTGTCTGCCAAGATTAAACAGTTTGGTCAAATTTTATTCTCTATCTCTAAAACATAAAATTGAAAAATGAACAAGCCAAGCTTAAGTTGTTTGACTGTTCACCAACTGTGGCATAAATTACAAGTTGCACACAATTTGTTTATTTACATAAGAGAAAAAAGTAGTGGCATTTATACTTGCACACTTTCCTTGGCCTTTCTTTTGGTGGGGTTCATTTTCTTTTACTTTTTTGGCCATTTTTTTTTTCACCCTTTGATTTTTCTTTTAGGGTATACCCTCTTTACATTTTTTAAATTTTTTGATTTTTTTGACAATATGGAAAATCTTTGCAACAAGGAAAGGTATGAACATATTACATAGCCCATCAAGTCAATCATGATATATGACACCTATTGGTACAGGAGCCTAACACTGGCTCCACTTGGGGATGGCTTTTCCTGGTGAAATGTCAAGAACAGCAAGTTAGTTTCCCTCATAATGATTTTGACTGAACCATGAAATATTCTTCTACTTTTTACTTTATTGTATGTATGACAGTAATACTTCTGAAGCTTAGGGCTTTCTCTTTGGGCTTCAACTCCAGTAAGTTACTATCCACTCAAAATTGTAACATTATAAAGGATATAGTATGTACATGTTAAGAATCAGGATATCCTAATAAATAGGATCAAAGTAATGTTTCAACATCTGACCATTAACTGGCCCTTCTTTAGTTTTTGTACCATCCAATTTTTTCAGAAAATATGTATTATTTCCTTGTAAAGCATGAATAATATAAGGTCCTTTCCACAGGAAGTCAAACTTCCCATGTTTTCCCTTATCCTCTCTTCTGGAATCCCATCTTAAAAATTTTTTCCCAGTTGGAAATCTTCTGCCTTGGTCCTTTTATCAAATATCTTCTTTAGTTTCTCCTGCAATACTTAGGATATTTGATAAACTTCCTCTCTGGTCTGCTGCAAATTGATAGTCTGATTTATTCTCCTTTGAATATCATTAGGTTCAACCTGAGCTTCTTGAAGTAATTTCATTATAGGAACTCCTAAAGATGAAGGAAATACAACCTCAATACCATAAAATAACTCATAAGGACTAGTCCCAATAGATTTTTTGGTGGTGAGTCTGTCTACCCATAGGGCATTTGTAAGTTTCTTGTGCCAATTTTTCTTTTTTTCTTCCAATAATTTCTTAATAATATTAATGAGACTCTTGTTGGAAGATTCAGCTAGTCCATTACCCTCAGGGTAATAGGCTGTGGAATGGCTGAAGGTAATATGATATTTATTACAGAAACTTATCATCTTCTTAGATTTGAAGGAAGCAGCATTATCAGTTATGATTTTCTCAGGACAACCAAATCTTGATAATACATTAGTTTCTAGGAATCCTATGATCACAGTGTCATTGGCTTGTCTGGAAGGAATTGCATCTATCCATTTAGTAAAATAGTCTGCGGCAGTAAGGATCCATTTGTGTTGGCCAGAAGAAGGAGGATGGATTTCTCCAATGAAATCCAGGCCCCTTTGTTGGAATGGTTTTTTAGTGGAAATTGGTTTCAGGGGTAAAGGTAATAGTTTTCTCTTGCCTTCAAAAATTTGACATTTATGGCAAGCAGTGACAAATTTCTTTACATCAGAGAACAAGGTTGGCCAATAAAATCCAGCTCTTATGATCTTGTCTGCAGTTGAATGGCATTTTAACGTACTTGAATGTGCCCCATGGTGTTGTAAAAGCTGTTTTTTCCTGGTCATCAGGATGAACCAGAATTTGGTTGTATCCTGAAAACCCATCTAAAAGAGAAATCCTAGAAGCACCTACTACCCTTTGTAAAATGTGATCCATTTTGGGCAAAGGGTAATTATCCTTCAAAGAAACCTTATTTACATTTCTTAAATCAACACATAATCTGATCTCTCCAGTTTTCTTCCTAGTAGGGACTAAATTAGACACCCACTCTGAAAATCTAATAGGAGAAATTATCCCTGCTTCATACATTCGTTTGATTTCTTTTTCAATTAAAGGCAGCAGTACAGGGTTGATTCTTCTGAGTTTCTGTTTAAACAGTTTCTGATCTTCTTTCAGAGGCATTGTATGCTGAATTATAGAGGTATCATATGATTTCAAGTCTTCATAACTCCAGGCAAAAACATCCTGGAATTCTCTTATTAGTTCAACATATTTTGGTTTTGATCAGGAGGCAAAGATTTAGATAACTTTATTATTTTAGGATTTTCTCCAGTTCCCAGATTATATTCCTCAATACCAGCTTTCAAAGGTTCCATTTTGGGTTTCTTTGGAATATCATTAGAGTCAAAAAGATCTTCTAGAGGATTTAATCCTTTAGGAAAATGATTATCTTTCAAATTAATGATCTCAGTTTCTTCTTCTATAATCTCATCAACCTCCATTTGTTTAAGGTCCTGAATTTCTTTTTTGGTGAACTTTGTTGGATGAAGTATTTGAATTGCACTCTCTTCTGAAATATATGTTTCTTGTTCATTTATTTGATCAGATTCAATGACTGTATCTTCATCAATGTTACTGTTAGAAAATTCATTCTCTAGAGTCAGGAAATTGTTAATCTGTTCATCACTTGCAAACACTTGCCAATTCTTAAAATTTTCTGGTATGGATGGTCTGTGTCTAATCTCAGCTGTGAACTGCTGATTAGGTTCAAATGGTAATTTACAGGTACTGGAAAACATTGCTAAACTATGGGCATGCAAATTCTGTTTTCTTGGGATTTTCGCAAGCTGAGTTTGTAGAAAAGTATTGAGAATTTCTACAATTGTTCCTCTGTATTCTCTCAGTCTAGGATCATTTGTTAGAAAGTGACCTTTGATCTGTTTAATGACTAAATTAGAATCTCCTATCACAGATACTCTAATTGCCCCTAATCTTTTGACAAGTTTAAGACCTAGCAAAAGAGCTTCATATTCTGCCATATTATTTGTACATTTAAAATTTAATCTGTAGGCATGGCCTTCAGCATGATCATTTTCAAGGTTATGCACCCAAAATCCAACTCCTGCTTCTAATTTATTAACGAAACCATCAAATTCTAAGTGCCAAATAATTCATGTTCATAATTGGTATTAGGAGTTTCAGGAACTTTCTTAACAGTAAGATCTGGTTTTTTACTTTCTTCTGGTTTCTCTTGGGTATCTGATGTTTCATTATCCTCAAAAATTTCCTGGATTTGAACACTAGATTTTTGATTCGTAATTTCTTTTGGTTATGTTACTGGAACTTCTAATTCAGTGGGAAGATCAATTTCAGCATTATAAAGAATAAATGAATCCATATCGGAGTGTACTGAGTAGATGGGTAAATTTTCAGGTTTCTCCTGACTAATGACTACATATTTCATTAAAGTTTCTCTATATAGTCTCTTAGGTTGGACGAACACTGAAATAGTAGCATATGACATGTCCAATTGAAGAGATCCTCCAAGCTTTGCACCCCAAGATCTGGACAATAGCATACCATATTTTGGAGGAATATCTGCTACTACTATATCCATCAAAATTGTTTTTGCAGGGTATTGAACCAATGAAACACACAAGTCTTTGATTAACCCTAAACATCTCACCTGATTTGAATCAAAAGAAAAGAGATCTTTGTATGGTCTGGTAATATCTAGGTTTAATGTCTCCATTACAGCCTTGGGCATTAGATTGTGAGATGCCCCAGAGTCAAGCATGGCATTATGAAGTATTTTATCATGTATGTTCAAACTCACATAGAATGGAGGAGGTCCTCCACTTCCTGGTTTTCCATTTACTTCAGGGCCAAATAATAATCTAGGTTGGTCATCAAAAACATTTATTGAGTCATCACTTTCAGTAATATTGAGTGATCTATTGATTTGACTTCGGTAGACATCATATTTAGCTAATTCAGACAATGGAACAACTATTTTTAATTTGCCTACTTCAGCTTCCAGATTAAAAGGTTTTTCAGTCTGATTTCTTGTATTTTGAACAGTTGGATTCTCTTTATCTTCTGTGTTTTCGGTATTTTTCTCCTTCTAAGGAATGGGGTTGTGGGCTGAAATTGTTTCCGAATCAACTTCTGGAGGTTCCTCTACATTTCCTTTGGGAGGAAGAGTATTAGAAAGTCGTATGTTATTCAGTTGAGTATCAGATACGTCTTCAATTATTGGGTTGGCAGGATTAGGATATGATCTAGAAAGAATATGTACAGGGGTAGTATTGGTTTTACCTTTGAGGGGTTGTTTTGTGGATTTTTGTTTACTTGTTTCCGGGACATCAATTCTTCTACTCCTCAAATTATATTGCTTGTGAACTTCGTAAATGGTTGTATCATATCCTTCCTTAAAGTCAAATGATTCTCCTGAATGGGTTTGAAATTTCTTAAGAATGTGAGCTTCTTGATCATCTTGGGTCAAGAATACTTCTGGTTCATTCTTGCGTTTAGTCAAGTTGTTTATTTGAGCATCTTCAGTTGGTTCCTCAGAAGTTGAGGCTTCAACATAATTTTCCTGGAATGGGGGCCTAATATTTTGGTCAGGACCAGTTTTTCCAGTATTTTGATTTTGGTTCCTTCTGAAATTTGGATTTCTCCCAGGATTGCTCAGTTGACCATCCCAAGGGGATTTATTTTCAATTGTTTCTACTTTATCTCCTAGCCTTTCCATCCCTTTAATAATGGCATCCAGTTTCTTTTCAAAAGCTGAGGGTTCTTCATTTAAAGGCATTCTCCTTTCATCTCTGGCTCTAGCTCGTTTCTCTATCAGGTTGGCTTCAACACTAACAACTATACTTTGCATCTCTTCTAAAGTTTGAGGAGCTCTTTCCCTAAGTTGATACGCCATATCAGAATCAAATCCATCAGGGAATTTGATTAATACTGAATCTGGTGGAGGTCTAAGATTTTGGGGAATAGCATTGTAAGCCTCATTGAACCTAGTGACGTAATCTTGCATAGTCTCATTTGGTCCTCTCTTTAGTTTTCCAAAGTCTGATAAGATTTGAAGAGGATATTTTTTCTTTGCCCATCTGTTTAAAAATTTTCTATAGAGAGCTTGTAAGTCAGTAACATTGTTTGCAAGAAGGGCTCTAAACCAGGTTCTGACTTCTCTAGTAAGACTTTGGACAAATATCCTCATTCTCACATCATCAGCATCTATTTCATAAATTTCAAAATAATCAGTCATATTTTTAGTATGCTGTTGTGCAGTGTAGGTTCCAGAACCATCAAAAGGAGTGATTTTACTCTGGTAGTCCTGGGGCATACCCCCTAGATTGGCTGGTAATACCAAAGGAGCATATCTATTTTCCATTGCAGGAGGTAGCGATGAAATAACAGGTGAAGTTGGTCTATGAGTAGTGGATGGAGGAGTAGAATGGGTAGTTTGAGGTTGAGATGTTTGAGGAAATGTTGATGAACTTGGAAAGGTTGAAGTAATCACAGAAAGATTTGATGTTCCTTCAGAGGTAAGCTCAAATTGTATGGAATCTCACAAATGTTTATCAAGATGTAAAGTAACAAATTCAAATTGTAAATCTTCAAGAAATACTAGGTCTGGAACCAGATTGGACAACTCAGATTCAGAAAAATTTACAAATAAAGAGGTTTCAAATTTCTCATCAAATGGTACGTCCTCAAGATAAATCCACTTCACAGGACATGATATTGATCTATAGAGAGGTCGAGAACTACCAGAGCTTTCTTGACTCTCTTGTCTCCTAAGAATTCTGGGGATCAGATTCAGATTTTCAAACACGGGCAGTGGATTTGGATCAGGATTAACCCTAGTGTAACGAGTCCTTTCTGATGCCAAGTTTCTAGGTGATACTTTTTTTTGGTTTTTTGTCTAAATGAAATGAAAAATACAACTTCAACAATCACTTTAAGAAGCTTCAGATATTAGATTTAAATTTTCTTAAATATTTATTTGACTAGAGGAACTGATCAAATGTTTGAAATCAAATTTCAGTTCATAAACTAGACCAGAGATAGACTGAAGCAACATTTATTTACTTATGCAATTGCAGAGCAAAAGTAGTTCAAATGCTACCTGGCTAACTTCAGGCTCTGTCTGTAGTTTATAAAGAAAACAATAGTAACAATAAAATTATTCAGGTCCCCAGTGGAGTCGCCACTATGTTATCACTCAGATTTTCCTTGAAGTTGTTGAGAAGAGGAAAGGGGTCCGAGGTAACCACAAACCAACTTTTAGGTACAAAATCTAGCCAATCTGTACCTAGAGAGAGCTCTCTCTGTATGATTTAGCTTTGTTTTGAAAGATATTAGGATAGTTATAAAAGTCCAGGGATTTTAATTGAGTTTGGGTGATGGAATTCAATAACTAAGGGTAAGATTGAATAGTCTAGGCCATTGGGCTAATGGAGTCAAGGAAAGATGGCTTAATTGGATCAAATTTCTTAACAAAAGATCGTTTCACAGGGCAAGGTAATCAAAATAGGGAACAATTATAGATCTAAAGTGAATGGAATGAACTCAAAATGGATGAAGGGAAATTAAGAATCCTTCAACACATTCGAAAGAGGGAAATTGAGTGATTATTAATAAACAACAATTAAGTATTATTTACTAAATAATAAAAATGCATAAACTAGAAAAACAGGAGCAATTAAGAATTCATTGTTTAAACTAATTCAGAAGAAAACATTTAGAATAACAAAGATTGAAAACAGATTGCACTTAAGCACTTTCTGATTTATTCCTTTTCGTTAATCATTCAGATATGAAAAACAAATGATATAATAAACAAGTATAGAACTTTAAAACCAAAGAGACAGATGACTTATTGATCCGTTGTCTGACACAAGAATCTTGTAAAAAGTCTTTTGCATCAATTCCTTATCCAGATAGCCATATGAAATTTCTCCAAAAACACTTTATTCCAAAATAGTCAATGTTACAGCAAAGTCTAAGAATCCACCACTCAATACTCCAATTGAGGGAGTATTTATACAAAAAATTATAAAAAATATCTCATGACAAATTGAGATATAATCTAGGATGACTCATGAGTATTTTACAACAAACTAGAGACAGATGGTCTCGTAGATAAGAGAAATGATAATTGATGTTGTGTTGTTCCCTTTTTAAAAGAATATGCTGGAGGCAGGCCCTATGATTTGGCTTGTTGCTGTCATCTTTAGTAACTCTATGTTATCTACTCTGTTTTACTGATACATCTTCATCTCTATGTTTATCCTTCTTATCATGACTTACTATAGTAAATAATCAAAAATTCATGTAAGGATAATTTTTACAAAAGTTCTAACATTTCTTCCCACCATTTAGCTTTCGGTATTCTGGTTCTTTTTAGCTTCCTCAGAGTTTCATCTGTCTCTGTATATCTAAAGAAAGTAGGCTGAATTAGGAATAAATGCTTTAACTGTTAAGTCCCTATATTAATAGTGTAGCCCCCCTTATTGTTATTATTTTACCCTTGTAACCCCCATTTTGTTATTATTGTGCCCTTAAATTATTATTGTTAGGTCGGCTAGGATTACATTGTGGCCCACTAGGATTACATTATGCCCCCATGGACTCCTATATATAGAAAGGAGGTTTTGTAAATTGTATCATCCAAGAATTGTTCATTTATGTAATGTATTGGAGGTTGCCCCCTCGAAGTACCAATCACCTATCCTGTATTACTTTGAGAGTTGGAGAATTTTCTTGATGTCACTATTGACCCTAGGAGGGGAGACTCCTGTTAAAAAGTGGTTACATGGTGTACAAATAGGTCAATGAAATCGTTGTAAGAATAAGGAGAATTAGAGGAATTATGAGTAATTGTAGACCAAAAGATTACAGATCTAGGATTTCCTTTGGCATCAAGTTTCTTTACCTGGAAAGGGAAACTCTTTGATTGATATAAAAACATGAGATCGTATATAACAGAGGAATATTTGGACACTCTTTCATTTTTTAATCTCATGAACCGATCATGGATTTTATCAGCAATGTAGGAAGAAAAGTCATACTTGACATCAGGGGGTTGTCCGGGGGTAAAGATTGACAACAATACTAGGCTTAATTGGTCAACACATTCACTAGTATTGAAACCCATTATAGAGGATATCATATTCAAAATAAGCTTGCCCACATCAGTGAAAAAGGTATAACCATAAGGGGGAGGGCCTTTGGGCTGATGTTCTAGCAACATGAAAGTTTGGCAGAGGCGGTTTAATTCTTCATGGGATAAATTGGCGGATTTCTCAAGTGAATCTCCCATGGAAAGGGGATTCAGGGCTTGACCAGGTTGAAACTGTAACATTTCATTGATATTCTAAGCAGTTATTGGGAAAAGGAAGGTTTGACTCAGGGACAAAAATTCTCATTGATTGGGATCATAATTTTCATGACAGTAATGGATTATCTCAGGAAAAATGTGGACTGAGGGGAGAAGATACATGGGAAGATTGGATTCCCATAATCCAAAAATGTTAGAGCCATTCAGGTAGTTATCTCTGCAGTGGCAAAAAATTCGAAGAGGATTTTCACTAAGGACAAGGTCTTTAACTTGGAAATCCCTATCTGCTAAAGGCAGATAGGCTAAATCTCTGTGAGGGGCATTCAGGGGTGCGACATTCAAAGCCACGGGAATTTCCATTTCTGGTTCTTGTGGATTCAGAAATGAATTCGGGTTTTGATGAAAAATAGGCACAATCACAGGTTTGGTAATGCAATTGCAATTGAGGAATGAAATGAAGACCAATTTTGAACCTTGTTTCAGTTTTTTGTGTGGAATTAAAACAAAAACCAGGATTTTGCAAAGTTCAATGAGAATTTGGGTAAATACCTGTTTTCTTGGAAATGAACAGTAACAAAAACAGGAGTTCGCTATGGCGGATGAATTTTGGATTGCTCGACTGCAATTTTCCTCAGCAAGGTGGCGGTCGACAAATTTCGACAGTTGATGTTGCATGGGACACTGGTCACTGCATGGGATTGTGAAAATGACGCGGGTTCATTTTTTTTATTTGCAAAGTCAAAGGTTGGTGGGTTTTTTTTTTTTTAATGGATGACATTAGCAAGTACGGTGGCTTTTTCATGGGAGGCAAGCGGTAAGTGGTATTGATCACACAACTTTTGGGGAAGGGTGGTTTTCAGTGGAGGGAGAGCGATTCCATATGATAGACGACACGTGGTGTGGCAATGTTCAGAAAATTGATTGGCCATCACGCGTTATCGTTCGGACGTGGATTCGCAGCAATATGGATGTCAACCGTAGATCTCGTATTGATCGATCGAACATTCTTCGGGAAAGGAAGATGACGGGGAATTAATATGGCGGGCCCAATGAAATTTATTATAAAATAATTGCATCGGGGGCGATTTCATTGGTGGATTAGGTTATTAATTAACCATGAGGGTTAATTAATCCCTTTTATATGGTGGAGTGTCGGATTTGTTTATTAATTGGAAATTTCAACCAATTAATCACTTTTAATAATTTTATGGTTATTTTTCAACCAATGGGCGGAATATTATATTAATTTGGGAATTTTATTAAAATAATACAGGAATGAGAAATTTGTATGGATTTAAATAATAAGTTAGAAATTAATATGGAAAATGACTAAAAGCGCTAAGTGTAAAACATTTGATTAATGTATTTAACTTATGCTTTTATGAATAGGGTTTTTATCAATTATTGCATAATTTTCCTAAGTAAAATGAGATTTTACTTAGGAAAAGATTTCTTAGAAGTGAATGACTGTCATGATGAATGGTTTTAAGTACTTAGGCTTTATCAATTATTGGGCCGAGGGTCCAGTCCCTCCAAAAGTCAAGTAAATGCCTTGAGCCCTTCTAATTTTCAAATACCTTAGTACTTAGGGGAAATTAGTGAAATGTTTAGGGAAAATGAGAAGGGAAGTTAATAATTTGACTTTGTTTTTTTTGAAATTCTTCTAGTGTAGTGTCTGCCTTTTCACTTGTGATGAAAGTAAAGATTTAACACATCTAGAGTCATTATCCATCACATGTAATTCAGCAACAACATCTACCTACCCTACCTAGTTTACCCTACCATTTTTTCTTCTTTATTAGGGTGCACTTAGACTGGCAAACCCTTATCACACTTTTTCTTCTTACATGTGGAAATCTATCTAATTCTAACCTTATTACATCCAAGGGCTCAGATTAAACTATTGAGCTCCTTTTATTTACTCTACCTATCTACTTGTCTGCCAAGATTAAACAGTTTGGTCAGATTTTATTCTCTATCTCTAAAACATAAAATTGAAAAATGAACAAGCCAAGCTTAAGCTGTTTGACTATTCACCAATTGTGGCATAAATTACAAGTTGCACACAATTTGTTTATTTACATAAGAGCAAAAAGTAGTGGCATTTAGACTTGCACATTTTCCTTGGCCTTTCTTTTGGTGGGGTTCATTTTCTTTTACTTTTTTGGCCATTTTTTTTTTTTTCACCCTTTGATTTTTCTTTTAGGGTATACCCTCTTTACATTTTTTAAATTTTTTGATTTTTTTGACAATATGGAAAATCTTTGCAACAGGGAAATGTATGAACATATTACATAGCCCATCAAGTCAATCATGATATATGACACCTATTGGTATTGGAGCCTAACACAGACCACACATCTAGAGGCAAGAGGGAAACATGTTTTATATGAGACAAGTGAGAATACCTTTGAGTCTGGAGAGAAAGGAAAGGGTAAGTTCAAGGGAAAATGTAAGAAGAATGCATCCATAAATTTGGAGAAATATAAACTCACATGCAAACATTGTTCCAAATATGGACATGATGAAGATCATTGCTAGAAACTTTATCCGTAAATGAGACCCAAGAAGTTGAAAAACAAGGAGAAGGAGAAGACAATTGCAATAATACAACATGTTTTAGGTTCTGATTTTGGAGATGAAACAAAGATCGCAACAGTGGGTTGGAAAGGTAAGGAAATTTCAAGTACTAGTTATTCAAGTTGTCTAAATGATATTGTAGATGAAGAAACAAGAATTGAGCTTTTCCATATTATAGTTGTTTCAAAACATACCAAGATTGACACATTGTTTGATAGTGGTTCACAAGAAAATCTTATTTCAGAGGACATTGTCAAGAAGTTAAACTTAGAGACCATTCCACATCCTAGACCCTATCCTTTAGGCTAGGTATGTAAGAATTAAAATTTGTAGGTTAAAAGGAGGTGTATCGTTAGATTTGAAATCACTGAAAATTTTCTTAATGAAGTCGAACTTGATGTAATTTCGCTTGATATTTGTGGTATAGTTTTGGGAAGCCCGTTTCTTTATGATAGGAAAGAAATCTTTCATCGCCATAAGAATAAGTATCACTTTTTCAAGAATGGGATTGAGTATATTGTTAGAGCACATAGTAAGAATATGAGTTTGTCTCTTATGATTGGTAGACAAATTAAGAGAATAGTGAATGCTAGTCAAAATTATGCTTCATTAATGTTCAAGCATGAAGATGCTGTGAATGAGGCCTTTCAAGGAAATACATCAAATGAAAAATATGATTTCATTGAGTTTGATAAAAGTTGTGATAAGATTTTTTAGGAGTGTGACATGTTTCCTCCAAAAAGAGGTAAAAAATATGAATTAAATTGCAGCAGCAAGCATCATTGTTGAGCAATTATGTGAACAAGATGCTAGTGCAAGAGAGTGAAAAGGTCAAAGAGAAAGTGCCAAAGAAATTTGAGAAAGAGTGCATTGGGTTAAAGATTTCTTCTTGTGGGTTTCACAAAGTGTTGTCCTTGAAATGGGATGTTGCATGGTGATGGTGAGCACATTCGGTCAAGAGTCAAGCCAAGCATAAGGTGACATGTTAAACATCATTGTGTTGACAATGTTCAAGGTGAAAATAATTTGAAGTTGTTTAAGATTTATTTGATTGACGACCGAGGAGGGAATGTGTTTGTTCCTTCAAGGACATGTTTTTGTTTTGCATATTGTGGGAAATTACAACAAGATGGTATTTATGACAAACAAGTCAAGGTATCCAAAATCAAGGAAAAAATATTAGTTTTCATGAAAATATCAAATTGTCGCATTCAAGAAATTTTTTAGTGGATCGAGACTATAAGGGTGAGGGAGCTAAAACCTCATCTATTTTTTGATGGATAAAGAGCTTTTGGAGGTCCAAAATCTTCAAGTGGGGAGGAATGATCCGGTGGATGAAATTTATGCTCAAAATTGAAAGTTGTCATAATGGCTTGGAACCTAAATGACCACATAGATCTCATCATCCCGATTACGGTGCAACTCATTTTCGCGAAAAAGCTGTAATATTCCAAAATAAGAAAAAACAGGGAATATTGAACATAAAAAATTGGAAAATGCGGTAAACATCAACACATAAAATACATGAGTAGATCACCGAGCCATTTTATTATATGCAATAGCAGAAATGAATTACAAGATCTTGAGGAAGAGACACTCAAGCTAGGCAAAAACAAGCACTGAAATGACCCTAAAAAATCAAGACATAAGATATTGCTGCATCAAGCTGCTGGGAGGCTATGACTACGAAATAAGGTTGGAAATAATAGTCTGTCGAAACTAGGAATGCGTATATCTGCTGATTGGGTTCTCATAAAATTTCGGGATCGGGAGATCTGGGCTTTCTAGGACAATTCCAAGATAACCCGGAAAGGGTTTCCAGAAATGCCAATGATGAAAAATGCAGCCCTAAGGCTGAATTATGCTACTGCAGTGGGGAGAATGCTAGGGAGGTGGCTAATCCGATGAGAAAATAGCTTCTACTCCTCTCCATTAACTTCTGGATGAGCGATTGCTCCCCTCATCTGGATGATAAGCTCAAAAAGCTGGGGTTATGATCCTTCGAATTGCCCTCTTGGATTGTGCAATTCTGAAGGAGTCTACACTCTTTGAAGTGGTTGAATATTTTCCTAATGCTAGATGATGAAATGGAGCTCAAAGAACCTCTCTGAGTGGGCACTCAAAGTCCCCCGAGGATGAGGGTGGGATTTCCGCTCGAAAACACCCTTGTGCTAAACAACACAATAGACTCAGCTAAACGGATGAAGCGTGCGAGAAAGTCATACAAGAAAATACATAAAAAATATTCAGAATGCCCTCTATGGCTGCCATCCCCTTCCTTATATGCTTTGTGAGCCTTCACCCCCTTGGCCCCACTCAATAATTATGCTACTCTCATGGAGACTTCCTCCCGCTATGCTTGCTCTGTCCTCCATTGTCTCCACTACTTCCATGAGTTTGTGTTGTTGATTTGGTCAAATTGACCCCATCCATAGGCATTGACCCCCCACTCACACCAAAGAGTGGTTTATGAAAATTGATCCTATCTATATGAACTGATCCACATTCACATTAGAAGTGGTTTTTATCCTACTAAAGATATTTATGGGTCCCTCTACCCTCTTATTCATCTATCTTATTGTAAATATATATATATATATATATATATATATATATATATATATATATATATATATATATATATATATCTAACTAGCTAAAAGCTAATTAGGAATATTACGAGTCCTCCCCTCAAAAATTTTTGCTTGTCCTCAAGAAAGCTGTAAGGATGGATGCTTTGGAAAATATTCTCTCCTTCCCAAGTAGAATCCTCATCCAGTAGATTCCTCCATCGAACCCAGATATTCTTTAATCACCTTGTTCCTTAACTACCTCTCCCAGAGTATCCAAGATAACTTCCGGTTGTAAAACCGAGATGGCCTTTATCATCAATAGGTGGGAGATCCATAGTGGCAACTACATGCTATCCAATGGCCTTCTTGAGGCATAATACATGAAAAATATTGTGGATCTTACTCCCAATTGGGAGCTCCAACTCATATGCCACTTTCCCAACACGATGGATCACCTTGTATGGCCCATAGAAATGGGGCTTAAGATTCTCATCCCCCCTTCTCCTTTAGCGTAGATTTCTTGTAAGGTTGAAGATGGAGATAGAACAAATCATCCACCTCAAATCGTCTCTCCACCCGACCATGAGTCCGCATATAAATTTTGCTAATTTTGGGTTTTTAGCAATGTTGTCCTTGAGAGAACAGAGTATATCCCAACTCTCTTGGATCCACACTTTGGCTCTAGGAGCCTTGCTTGCTCCAAAAATCACAACCACAAATTATAAAGCATCATAATCATATAGAGTCCGAAATGGAGACATACTTGATCAACATATGAAATGTCGTATTGTAGAAATATTCTCCCAAGTGGAGCCAACACAACCATGCTCTTTGCTGCCCCGAAACATAGTTTCGCAAGTATCCTTCCAACCAATTGTTTACTATCTATGTTTTCCCATATTTACAGGGGGTGATATTTGGTACTTGGTGTCAACTCGATACCCATGAAATGGAAAAGATCTGTCAAAAAGCCACCCATGAAGCGGTTATCTCTATCACTTTGAATATGGTCTTAGGAAGACCATGAAGTCCGAAAACATATCCGAAGAAAAGCTCGACCACTTGTGAAGCGAGTGTACTCAGTGAAGAGATGGAAAATAAATGTGAATACTTTGTTAGTCGATCAATGACCACAAAGATATAATCCTTGCCACTGTACTACTTTGGAAAACCGGTAATGAAATCCACATAAATGCTCTCCCATTTCCCCTCCGAAATAGGAAGTGGCATGTAACAACCTTGAATGATGGTTGTTCTTTCCTTTATTTTTCTAGAAAACTACGCACTCCTTGATGTCTTTGGAGCACATCCTCCTTGAGACCCTTCCATGAGAATCTCTCTCTAATGGCCTAATATGTCTTTGTGAAACCTTGGTGACTCGAGAGTGTTGAACCAAGTGTTGCATGAAAAAATTTTCTCCTTGAGCTTAGAATTTATAGTCAAGAAGATCTTGTCCCGGTATTAGATGATCTCATCCATCACTCTATATCTCTCATCGGTCACTTGCCCAACTAGTGTCTCACATGTGAAGTCGTCTTTGGAATACTCCACCAACAAGCTGGGCCTTCCAATTAGTGTCCACACTCATCGATGACAGTGTTCTGTGGTCTCAGTGATAAGGAATCCGCTACCACATTGCTCTTCCCTTTGAAATATTCAACATCAAAGTCATATGTCCGGATTTTTCTAGCCCATTTTTTGCTACCTCTCTTGTAGCTACTTCTACTCAAGAAAATATCGAAGATTGTTGTGATTAGTCTTCACTCGGGAATTTGTTGCCCACAAAATATTGCTTGAATTTTGCCAATGAATGCATAATGGCCAACATTTCCTTATCATATATGGGATACAACCTCTCATGAGGCAACAAATTCGAATCTCAAAATCTATGGGGTGCCCCCCCCCCTACATCAAGACTACTCCAATGCCCTCCCCTGAAGCATCGCATTCCAATAGAAAGAGTTCGGGTGAAATACGGCAATACCAACACCGAGAAAATTGCTCATCACCTCCTTGAGCCTATCAAATGACCTATATGCGATGTCTGTCCAACTAAAGGCTCCCTTCTTGGTCGGATCTGTGATTGGTCTTGCTAGTTGGGAGAACCCTTTCAAAAAACTTTCGTTAGTAGGTGCGAGATGCCTACAAACCCCCCAAATTTCTATTACATTCTTTGTCTTTGGCCAATCTTGAATAGCATAGATCTTATCCTCATGGACCCACGACTCCATACACTCCAATGATATGGCCCAAATAAATAATCTTTGTGATCCCAAACTCACATTTGGAGAGCTTAGCATATGACTGTTGCTCCTCCGGAATGTGTAATACTATCTCAATATGCTTTGCGAGATGCTCCTCCCATGTGTGACTATAGATAGTAATGTCTCAAAGACAACCGACACAAATTTCCTCAACTGACCATGGAAGATGTGGTTCATACAAGACGAGAAAAGTAGCCGAAGCATTGTTCAAACCAATGGGCATCACCAAGAACTCAAAGTGGCCATAATGACATCTAAATGCACTCTTGGGGATATCCCGATCCCTTATCTTGATACGATGGTACCCCGGACCTTAAATCAATATTTGAAAAGAAATTATATCCCCTTAGCTCATTGATCCACGGGAATCGGGTACCTATTCTTTATTGTCTTCTTATTTAAGGTTCTACGGTCAATGTACATCCTCAATGTACCATCCTTATTCTTCACCAAGACCACGAGAAGAAGCAAAAGGATTTCGGTGCTAGGTAGGATATTTCCTAAAGCAAAGAGCTCTCGAATAGCTCTTTCAATCTCATCCATGTAGGCTTTGGGGTGCCTATAGGGTGTGGTGATCCTTGCTTGGATCCCTTGCTCCAACTCAATAGTATGATAAAACCCCCCGGTCTGGTGGTCTTCCCCTGTGGTATGTCCCCAAATACTGTAGAATAGAAGTCTAGAATAGACTACACATCGGGGGTGGATAGGTGCACCCTTTCCTCCTGCCTCTAACATACACAGTTCTAATGCCCATTCTATGTCTCCTCTGCATAAATCGAGACTCCATCTTATGTGTTGAGACTATCCGAGGTGGATAGGTGTGCATACCTATGATCATTTGGTGCTTATCGCTCTTCTTATACTGTCCATTACATCTCCAAGGTCTCCCAATCCGTGGTGACCTTCCCTAGTGTGATCGACCATTGTACACCCAATATCACATTGGTGTCGGGAATATCGACCACAAAGAAGTGATGCATCAATGTGTAAGTCCCAAAAGTGATAGTCAATGTCGGAACATACTTCACACAATGCATGGCTCTAGCTCTTGGAACAAAAAAATGAGAATCCTTCAAAATCGTTTGTGGGAATGCCTCTCCTCTCGCACTAATTGGGTATCAATGAAATTGTGGGTAGCCCCACTATCTATCAATACCAACACCCGCTTCCCTTGAACGAGTGCCTTGGACTCTCAATGTTAGATACTTGGGAACTCCCCGCAAAGCTGCAAGGGCTCCTCCGAGTTGGAGAAAATGCTTTGTTTCCACCTCCTAGTGGTGGTGGATCTCCTTGTGGTGCTACAACATTGGTATTTCCTTCCAACTCTTTTTTTTCCTACTCTTCACTATTAGAGAATACATCAATATAATGTGCCTTTCCGGTACCACTCCGATGACGTGGTGCCCATGACTCTTGGAAAGTGAATCAAAGCTTCCTCCTCATCAAATCTCTCTGGACATCATCACTTAGAGATCCTTTTTCTTGGTTCCCGTTTGGGGGGAGGAACCTTCACATCTTTCCCCTTTGACTAAAAGGTGGGTTTTTTCTTGGAATGGGGCTCTTTCCCTTGGCAAAGCATCTTGTAAGTTCCTAGCCCTCTCAATGGTATCTTGGAGCGTATTTGGTGTAGTGGACTTCAAAAACCCATGCAAAGGTTCTAATAGCCCATAAATGAACATGTATAATCTCCTAGTTGTACATAGATGCGGCACCATGACGAGAAAGTTTCGAGAATTCGAGAGATATAGGTCTCTAGATTTCACGACTTCTTGATCTTGTCTAGCTCAACAAAGTGTGCCTCTCGGATCTCTTTGGTCAAATAATTATACCAACCTTCAGGGTGAATTCTACATATGCGGTCACACTTGCATGCCCCAATATATATAGATGGTGAAACCACCATTCATGTGCTTGAACTTCAAGGTGCAACGCTTTGTTATCTTAATAGCTTCAATCTATGCTACTTGGTTTAGCTGGAAATAGATTTCTAATTTCTCTACCCTAAGCCTTCGATGTGCACTTGAGTGACCCATCAAAAAGCGAGCGAGAAAAAAATCTACCCATAGTATGTTGTAGATCATTTTTTAGCATTTACCCTCCATTTCTATTATTATTACGGGGTCTCCTATTATCCTTGATCCGACATAACCCTTGGAAGTTCAAATGCTCTTTGAACCTTTGAGATTGAGATTCATATTCTAGAAAGTAATCACCAAGAGCCTCCTTCTCTTGGGATCCTCCCGACCCCATTTCCCACTTTGCTAGGAATGTAGACATGGTGGAGCGTTGTGAAACTTGTCTGCACTATCATTTTTTCACACCAATGATTTGAAGTGTCGAGAACTTTCCCATGTTGAAACTCTCTTGGGGTCTCCTTTTGTCTTTCGACCCTCATCTCCTTGATATCTTTCGCAATATCCTACATATTTTGGAGAAGAAGCTTTGGAAACTCTTTCTCAACCATTTCGCTCTGATATTTGAGACTTTCCTTTGTCTTCTTCGTTGTTGGTATAATCAAAATTTTGACTACTATTTATATACCGCTTCTCCCATTCTATAGAGGTTCTTGTTCTTTAGATGTCATAGATGTAGTGCCCCTCACGCTAAGCCAAGATTATGCTCCGATACCACTCGTAATATTCCAAAATTGGAAAAATAAGAATATTGAACATAAAAAAGCTGAAAAATGTGGTAAACATCAATACATCAAATACATGAGCGAGATCACTCAGCCATTTTATTATATGTAATATTAGAAATTAAGTACAAGATATTGAGGAAGAGACACTCAAGCTCTTTGGAAAAAACAAGCCCTGAAATGACCCTAAACATCAAGACATAAGATACTACTGCTGCATCAAGCGCTAAGAGGCTATGATTGCACAATCATTTTGGAAATATTTTCTACTAGAAAATAGGAATGCATAGATATGCTGATTGGGTGCTTAAAAAAATGTCGGGGAACAAAGATTTGGGATTTATAGCACAATTCCAAGATAACCACGAAAGGGTTTATTTAAATGACAATGATGAAAAATGCGACCTTAGGGCTGAATTACACATTGAAAATAGGAGAATGATGGGAGGTGGCTGATTTAATGAGAAAATAGTCGCTACTCCTCCCCATTGAATTTACGGATGAAGGGTTGCTCCCCTCATTGGATGATAAGCTCAAAAACTAGGGTTATGGCCCCTCTGCTAGATTTTCCCTCCCTGGATTGCACAATTCTGAAGGAGACTTCATCGCTCGAAGTGGTTTAATATTAGCCTAATGTTAGATGATGAAATGGAGCTCAAATAACCTCTCCTGAGTGGGCACTCGAAGTCCCCCAGAGGATGAGGGTTGGATTTCCACTCGAAACACCCATGTGCTAAATGGTGACAGCGAGACTCCGCTAAACAGTGAAGTGTGCGAGAAAGTCATAAAAGACAATACATAAACAATATTCGAGACTTCCCTCTATGGCTTCCATCCCCTTCCTTATATGCTCTGTGAGCCTTAACCCCATTGGCCCCACTCAATAATGATGCTATTCTCATGGAAAATTCCTCCCATTATGATTTGTGTTGTCCTCCACTGTCTCCATTACCCCCCATGATCGCGATGTTGATTTGGTCAAATTTACCCCATCCACATGCATTTACCCCCATTCATACCAAGGAGTGGTTTATTCAAATTTATCCTATCTAGATGCACTGTTCCACATTCACATTAGAAGTGGTTTTATTCCTTCTAAAGAGATTTATGTGTCCCTCTACCCTTTTATTCATCTATCTTATTGTCAAAAACAAAATTTAATATTCTAAATAGTTAAAAGCTAATTAGGAATATTACAAAAACTGACTCTATATGCTCCTGCAATCTTGTTTTGTTCGTTTATGGAAATAGTTAAAAAAAAATTATTTCGGATGTACAAGGTTGCCCACTCATTAGTCCATACTACTGACTGGAACCTGACATGGCAGTGTGACTAGGCTCCTTCGACCAATGGTTGGTTGACATTTGGAATCACAGATTGGTTTAAGTGTGGTGTAGTTTGATTGGCTTGAGTTGGACCAACCGAGGGAGCGCCACGTGGGCCAACTAGAGGCTACCATGTGGCCTCCTAGTTGCCAATTAAAATTTTATTAAGGGCCAAGCGCACCCCCACGGAAACGAACACGGGACCGGTCGAGAACAAACCCAGTACACCTTACTATTATGTTATTGCATGTGTATTATTATACATATGAAAAAAAACCATATTTAAAATTTTGTAATGCACCATTTAGGGGATGAGTTGGGGCTAGCCCCAACCCTCATCACCACACCCACGAGAAATATGGGGGCGGGACCGGGGAGCAAGGGCTTAGCCCCGACCCCCCCATATATGGTCAAAATATTTGATCCATAAGCGTTAATGGATAAATTAAGTGTCCCTCAAATTTCACCGATGGTTAGCCAAGATGTCATTGCGTTCGCGATTTTTTGGGGTGGATTTGTAGGACGGTTTGTAGAAAGGTCGAAATTTTAGAATGAATAGCATAAAAAACTTGAGGAGATGATAACTTTTTCGGTTTTTGGCCTTTTTGGGAGAAGAAAGAGGCTAGACATGGGTTTTTGACAATTTTGAAGCCATTGGAACTATCCATGAAGTCGTTTAAGTGCATGTTACTTGATGTAAACACCATTTTTTGAGCATAGTGAAAGAGGCCCAACCATTGGAAGGCTGGACCAAGAGATGTATCCCAAGAGGGGTGAACTCCTTCATCATTTGTTGTGTTGTGTTTACTTGTTATGGTGATGTTGTCTCTTATTTTTTGCAAAAAATGAGCTATTTATTCATATTTATGTGTTTAAGGATTTCACATAAGAGGCTTAGAAACCCTAATTAATCACTTTTAAATTTTTAACATAAATCTCAAGAAGTTCACATACAAATCATGTATATAGAGACAGAGTTCATGCTTGCTTCCTATGGCGATCAATTTTTGGTGTTTGACATACTTTTGCTATAGGGATTTATATTTATATATGTTGTTATGTACTAAACAGAGACATGCCAAAGATTTATATTTTTTTCCAAGGATTTTGGATGTTATGATTTGAGCATTATTGTTATTTGTCTTGGTGTTTTATCTGTTGAGTATTGTATAAGTTTGCTACTGAGTTTGTATGAGAAGATTGATATTGTGGAGAGATATTCTTTGTATGTAGTATTGAGATTGTATTTGATGCCACTAGGGTTTATCACATATTGATCATGGAATATTTCCATAAGGGTTTTTTATTGATGAAAGAAAATATTGGTTGTTTGTTTATTGGATACAATGAATTTTTTTTAGAAATGGTTTTATATCTGATTGATTATGTATGTAGTGATGTATTGAGGACAAAAGTCATATTTTATTGTAGAGTGATGTGGATCCAAGTGTGAAATATTCTGAAATGAGAACCATGAGAATCCGAGGGGTTGGAGCCTTCGATGAGGGAGTGGTAGCTTCCTTCCGGTGGTGGATGAATAAATTGATTAGGGAGTGGTGGATTCCTTCCCAGTAATAGTTGGAGAAATTATTGGAGGTGGCGAGAATCGACATATAAAATCATGTACACTAGTAGAAGCATGCCCTAGTGTATGATGTAAAATAAAAATTTTTTAATAAGAAGAAAGAAGACGAAGACAACAAATTCGGTCGTTTTTCCCAGTTGGGTTTTCCACCTAATATTCGGTGTGTCTATGTGATGATATGCATGTCGACTTGATGTTTTTTTTCTGTTATGGTTCACTTGCATTTACGATTATAATTTTATGATGGTTTATACATAGATTTTCTAGGTAAAATTTGAATTAGTAAGAAATATTCATTCACACCCCCAAATCAATATTTCTAACAATTGGTATCAAATCCAAGTTCTTCGGGAAATGGATTAATAGAGAGAAGGAAGATCTTGCAAAATGGGAAGCCAAGAAGAATTTTTTCTGAACCAATCCACATATATTCAACGGAACAAATTTCACATTTTGGAAAATTAGAAATGAGGTCTTATTTGATATCTCTTGGAACTTATGCCTAGGAAGCAATAGAAAGTGGGTATCAATACCATGGATCCACCCCAATAGATGAAGTAGGAAAGAAGAAATATAAAAAAAATGCTAAAGAAGTTAATGTTATTCTAGGAGGTCTTGCGAGAATTAGAATTTGTGAAGGTAATGTAGTATGAAAACAAAAAAATAAATGTGGGACAAATTATTAAACAATTATAAATGGGATATGAAGGTAAAAGTGAAAATATACAATCATATAGAATTCAAAATGAAACTCTTAAGATGCATGGAGATGAACGTGTTGCCATTTTTTTTCCTTAGAGTAGATGAAGTATTAAATATTATGAAGGGCCTTGGTGATAAGGTTGAATATTTTATGATTGTTGAGAAGATATTAAGGTAGAATCTTGCATTAGTGTATGATGTAAAAGAAAAATTTTAATAATAAGAAAGAAGACAATGATAACATCATCGGTAGTTTTTCCACCTAATATTCGATGTCTCTATGAAATTATATGTATGTTGACTTGTTGTTGTGTTTTTCTCTTATGGTTCACTTTCACTTATGATTGTATGTCTCTCATGGTTTATACATATATTTTCTAGGTAAAATTTGAATTAGTATGAAATATTGATTCATCCCCCCCCCCTCTTAGTATTCCTAACAATTGGTATCAAAGCCAAGTTCTTCAAGAAAAATATTAATCACTAGAAAGAAGATCTCGCAAAATGGGTATCCATGACAAAGTATTCTCAACCAATCCACAACTATTCA
Source organism: Pinus albicaulis (assembly GCA_034641835.2). Taxonomy (NCBI): domain Eukaryota; kingdom Viridiplantae; phylum Streptophyta; class Pinopsida; order Pinales; family Pinaceae; genus Pinus; species Pinus albicaulis. The sequence continues at coordinate 967,862,881 of CM076571.1, read as the reverse complement.
ATGGAATGAATTTCACATTTTGGAAAATTACAATGAGGTCTTATTTGAGACCACTTGGAGCTTATGTCCGGGAAGTAGTAGAAAGTGCGTAACAATACCTTGGAATGACTTATTATAAGCCATTTTGTCACATCTGATCAACAAGTCTCCTAATGGGATCAATTAACATCCTATTCCCCCCTTGTCACCATATTGCACAAATCCCTAAGAATTTTCCTTTCACCCCCCCCCCATAATTTCATCCCTAAACTACATCATCTAAGCTAGTTTTAGGACCAACTCTCCTTGTATGCCTAGTAGGGTGTGACCACCTACAGGTTGCTCCACTTTGGCTAGCGTTAGTCACCAATAAGTTTCTCCACTTTGTGCTTGTGTTGGTTCTAGACATCTAGGAGAATGATCAAGATTTCGGAATCTTCACCTTCTAGGAGTTTCCAAAAGTTGTTTCAACCACTTACCTTAGATAAATCATTTGGATCCTATCCTACCCTAATTTGGATTTTTTCACCACTTATCCTTTGATCCTATCCCTCCATCAAAGGTGGATCTAAGACCTTGGAATGGTAATTGGATAAGAACTCCCAACTTACCCCACTCTTATATATATTTACCATCTTGCATATGAAAAAAGGTAATGGTTGGATTTTTGGAGATAGATTCTTCCCTTATGCTGCTATAGTGAGTGGTTATTATCTCATGCATTAGGGTAATTGGATGTGCATAATGTGACGGGGGAAAGGACAAGTCAACAACTTGGAGGATCTCTTCTACAACAAAAATTGCTACTTATGGTTGTAATCTCCTTCCATTTATATTAATGCAAATAATTTTCTATTTTCCTATATGTGATGTTGTTATTTCATATAATTCAATACCATGTTGATCTATTGAATATATTATTTATATTATAACGCATAGATCTCACAGTTTCTTGGCTTGTGTTATCTGACTGTGCAGGTTCTAATTTTGGCAATCGAAGCTGGAATTGGAGCTTCCAAGCTAGAGAAGGAGTGAAACGTGTGAAAAATTCAAGGTAGGCCTCACTTTGTCTTATATTTACTTTAAGGAAAAGCATTGGGTTCCTTATCTCTCTTTTGTTTTAGGTTAGCCACCGACCTAGGGGAGATACTTTTATCCACAATTATAAATCCCCTATAGCAAATTGGCGACTCCACTGGGGAACAAATTATTCCCTTGGTGGTTTTTCTTGTCAATTGTGTTTGATTACCTTCTTGATAGACCGTTTTTGTATCATCCACCCAAGAAAAAAACCTAGGAAGTGGTTTCATTCATCCATTTTTGAAAATCTTGTGCCGTAATCCTATTTCCCTGGGCCCAACGCTCCATGAGTGCCTCTAATAAAGCGTTTCATCTCACTCAAGCCCACTCTATACCAACATTGCAAAGAAATAGCTCCTCCTTTGCACCAACATTGGCCCCTATTTTTGCACAAATTTTTCCTTGGATTTTTAGCCTCCCTTTGATCATCCTACTTAAATACGAACTTCCTTGAGGCTTGAGTGTCTTGTGGTCTCTCTAAAGCCTCCATTTGGTTTTCACTTGTATTTTTTTTCCTTTGGTAAGAAATTTTTTTTTATTTTTTCTTTGTTCTTATAACTTGGTCAGCTTGCAAATTGATTTCATTTGATTTTTTTATCACTTGGATGAATTTTTGTTCTAGTCCTCATTATGAAAAGTGTAATTAAATCAATAATTAAACATTTGCATCTTTGTTTTCTTTATTTCGAAAATTAATTGTGTTTAAAATAAAAAATCTCATGCATTGCATCTAGGGGTTTTGTTCGTGAAAATTGGAATTCCCTAGTGTGAAATTGCATGTTTGTTCTTTCATTTTTTTCAAAACATTCGCCCCCCAATCACCGGGGGGCATGAATTTTGTATGTGTGTTAATCACATTTGAGTGACGTCTCTTTTTATTTTTTTGAATTTTCACCTAATTTCAGTTTGAGTCATCTATTCATGAAATATCATATTATGCTTGATTTCATTGGAATCCTCTTGTATTTTATTCGAGGAATTCTCTTGCATAGATCACATTTGAATATTTAGAATTCTCATTTTCATAGCTGGAAAGGAAATTGTACATAGATTACATTTTCATAGTTTTCGGAGGAATCATGCATATATTACATTGCATGTTTTTGACATATTTTAATTTTATGAATTGAATTGGAATTGTGAAATTGAAATATCTAGTTAGGAAGCTCTTGTTTGATACACATTTGATTGTTGCATCATTTTCATCTCTTCCTTACACTAGATAGCCTTCATACAAAATGAAAAGAGTTATTTTTGTCATATTAGTTGCATCATAGGTGTGTTTAGGTGACATCGAGTTTTGAGCCTTGAAACTAAAACATAATTCAATATCAACTCTAAAATTCATCTCAATTAACCTATGGAGCATTTGAAACTTAATGACGCACATATAGGTCTAGGCTAGAGATGTCTTTCAACATCTTTAAACGTAGGAGCTACTATTTTTTTTCAGCGTTACAATCTAGGGGTGATATCCTGTTCCAAGTACGTAAGTGTATAGGATCGTTCTCCACGTACCTTTGGGTATATCAGATGATACTCCATGCATGAAAAGTATATGGGAATGCTCTCATCAAACAATTACGCATTTGACAACACTACTACGGACTGAACGCTAACGTACCATCGAGTATATATTGGGAGTCCCCTGTAGGTTGTTATCCATCAACAGATAGCTCGATTTCATGTATACCGTGATACACCAAACACAAAATTCGGGGAGATTTTCTACCTTACGTTAACTCCTTGGTTCACCAAGGTGTATACTATAGCTCACGGTTGCTTGGTAAACCTTTTTCATAGCTTACCCCTTTGTTTTATTTTGTGTTGTTAATTTATAAAATCAATTAATTGACCACGGAATAACATCCTCATCGTGGAACAACTCCTTAGTAGATCTTAGGTTGAGACTAATGGAAACATTTCCCCCAGTCTACCGATCAAGGAAATCCCTTTGACGGGAATCTCGATCCTTTTTCCTCCTTTTGGAAATATTGGTGCTCCTTATTTCGCAATTTTATCCCTTTCAGATTTACCATTGGATTGCTAGTTTGGTTATTTTTTGACCCCTATGGTTCCGAATGTCGAAACTTCTCCTCAACCGAGTTCTCCTCCACCTAAACAGTATCTATTAGTGTCAATATTTTCATCCTTCCATCAGTGATCAAAAATCATCTTTTCATATCATATTAGGGTCTCATTCAAAAATGTTTATCATTCCACTAGGTTTGCAGTAAAAAAATTTAGTAAGTGTTGGTAGCCCTAGCCCAAAAAACATCACTCTTCCTTAAATTTGATTAATTTCTAGCATATTTTCATACCTTGCTGACTATATATCATCCATAAGGTTAATTTCATCATGCCATCACATCGAGTCATCTCATCATGAAGTCTAGTCAATCAAGGTTATCATTAGATTTTTTAGGATTTTTCAAGGTCCAATAAAACTTCATTTCCATTGCATAAGACAAAAAAAGTAAAGGGTGATCCAATAACTTCTCTTCACCATGTGAAGATGATTCTTAAAGAGAAATTCTTATTTTAGCATGTAATTTTTTATTTCAAATGTAATTTTATGTCATTCAAAATGTAATAAGTTCATGATTCCCAAAGACTTTGCTAACTCGGAGTTCCAACATCGCCGATGCATCAAAAAATGTCAAATTCAAAGAGTTCTCAAAGTCACTAAATGATCAATTTGTCAAAGAAAAAAGTCAAGTGAAAAGGGTATAGTTTCAAAATGTGAATTGAATGTAAAGAGGATAAAGTGGGTCCTAAGGCCCAAAAAATAAAATTCATGAAGTATAAATACCACCAAGACATAAAAAAATAAGCTCATTTTTCCCTTTTAAACATCAATCTTACACTCCCTTAGCTTGAAAAAACAATTTGTAGGGTCAAAACTAGAAATTTGTGGGTGGCGCTTTGCATTTTTTAAGGGGAGGCGACACTTTGTGATTTTGGTAGTTGGCACTGTGCTTTTTGTTTCGAGTGGCACTCCACTTCTTAGTGAGGCGTTGCACTTTTGCTGATGTGTTGTCCCAGTGAGCTCTCCAAGCTTAAAAAAATAATTATAGCTATTCCAAACCTTCAAAAATTCCTTCTAACACCCTCTAGCAAGTAAGTACATCATGTTTATTTCCTCCTTGCACTCCTAAGAATTGATTTCATAGTGTTCTTGTTCCTAAGTAAAATTGGCATTTGGTCTAGTGAAGAAACCCTAATTCTATTCCTCATTCCCAATTTGATTCCCTTTAACCCTGAAATCCCTTCCTACATCATTATTAAATCTATCCCTACCCCTACACTATCATTTCATAGTCCCTAAATCCCTTTCCGCTAAAACCCTAAGTCCTAGGCTTCTAAATTTCCTAGGCAACCACTTCCTCAAACACCTGTAATTTAATTGCCATTTCCACCTCCCTTAACATTTAAACCTCCTATCACCTCCAAGAGCTCCATAACCCATTCCCCCCATCTCCCTAAATTTTCCCAAACTTAACCCTATTCCCTAGACCTATCTCCACTCCCCATTCCCATCCACCTCATCCCTAGGGTTTCTTGTCACCAAAAACTATGGAGGATGACAGAGACTATATGGAAGAGGAGGATAGAAAAGAAGAGGATAATAGAGAAGAGAGAAGGTCTCACAAAGGAGGAAGAATCCTAAGGCTAGAGCCCACCAACAAAAATGAACTGATGGTCTCTCCTATGTTTGTCACTTGTCTTGAGTATGTAGGTTGCCTTGATTTTTGCAACATGATTCAAAGGGTCCAACATCATCCTATGTTGAGTAGAGTCTTCATATTGAACCTTAGAGACAATCGGGTGACCCTTGCGGTGTGACCTTCACTATATCTACATCTACCATTGTTGTTTCCACATGGATTCCAAACATGGGTGAAAGGTAATTTAAATCCAAAGACTTGGATGATCAATATTATGAACCATTCATCAAACCAAGGTACATAAATGAGAGGAAGAGGGTCTTCCTTTTAGATACCTTCTTGATAGGTATGCCCCCGTGATGAAAATCATCATGAAGTACTTCTCTTATGAAGGAAGGTTCTCTAGGCTCTAAACATACCATATTATAATGCGTATGCACTTCACAAGAATAAGATTGGTCAATATTCCATACTATCTATTCGGAGCATAGACAAAATGGCATACATTGTAGAAAGGAGAGATTACGACCAGCGGATGAATAGCCTTTTTCACCATTCTCTCATCAAGATTATTGTCCTCCATTAACTTAACTAGTTTCATATCTCATGGGACACCTTCATAGCCAATGATATCTTCACAACTCCACAAGATCAAGATGTTGAAGATATGCCTTCTTCATCTCATCCTAGTGATCAAAATGTTAAATATTTGCCTCCACCATCTCATCCTATTGTATATATTCTTCCATCTCAGCCCACAACACCTACTCCTTCATCATCTCAGCCTACTACCACATTTCACCACCATCATGACCATTTCAGGGGTCATTTTGAGTCACCTAGCGAGTTATCATCAGCAAGCCTAAGAAAGATGAATTGGGCACATTGGCTAGAACATATCGGAGAGGGTATAGGAAAGTGTTTTCTCCATGAAAAGTGGAAGGGCCCTTGTCTTCTTCATCATCAAATCGGGTAAAAAATGGTAAAAAAAATATGACGAAGGAGATGAGCACGAGGAAATGCCATGCAAGAGGATGAGGATCGTTATGATGAGGAAACAAATTTTGATCTTTTTGACTTGGATGAGCAGACATGATTATGAGGCCTCCAATTTTTGTTATCAAGGAGAAGGATTACCATATCAAGGAGCTTGAGACCAACTTAGAGAGATCTAATTTTGTGATTTCATACTATGAGAAGTAAAATCAACAACTCAAAACCAAGAAGGCAATCATGGAGATGCGACTTCTCAAGGGAAAAAACGAGAAGAAAACAAGGAAAAGGATTTTCTTGATGAGGCTTATGAGAGGTATGGTGAAACTAATGAACAAGAAGAATAAGTGCCAAGAATGAAACCTAGGACTAGAGGGCTAAAAAGAGCTGCGGAGCTAGAGAGGCAAAAGGAGGTTGAACTTGCCAATGAGCTCACTTTAAAGGAGCAGTTTGTCATCATGGTAAATGAGAACAGGAGAGTTGGATTGATAGGGCCAAAAAGCATCTTGAGAAGCTCCTAGAGAAGGAAAATAAGGGCAATGAAATACATAGGAAGATGGAAAAACACTATCGCAAGAGAAATCGGATTGCAAGGTCAAAAGCTCCAAAAGGCTAAATCAAGAATTGAAACCCTAACCAAGAAAAATGAAGGGAGAAAAATTTTGATATCCTTGATGAGGAATCAATAATTGCCTAAAATACCTCATCAGCCTCCCAAAAAATAAATTTTGAAGAAATTTGAGCAATTTTGAGAAATTTTTGCATTTTTAGCGAGTTTCTCACAATCACATTGTCAAAATCGCATTGCCTAGGCGCTTGTGCTTTTTTCTAGGGACCTCCAATCGCCAAAATAAAAGCACTATTGGATTCAGAGAGCCAAATATAATCAAGAAAATAGCTTTACAAAACTTTTTGGGTCAACACAACGGTTAAAAGTTAAAAAAACACCCCAAAAAATCACATTTCTTCCATATTTTGGAGGTTGGCGCTCTGTGATTTTGACCGCTTAGGAGAAATACGTTTTGGAGGGTAAAATCAATTCCATTTTTTGAAATTGATAATATATTTGGAAATTATATATGATATGATTTCCAGTGAGCTATCCCTGAGCTCAATTTGGACACGGGAACCCCTTTAAAAGTGGAGCTCGAAGTTGGTGTTTCACTTTTTACCAATTTTCGAGTTTCATTTGATATTTGTAAAATTTCTCAATTTTCTCGGTTTCACTTTGGAAAATGAAGTTTTACCAATGTAATTCAATGATGTAAATGTAATTTTTATACACTTACCTAGGGTAAATACATTAGGTGAAAACTCTTGATGAGATGTAAATGAATCGGTTTCGAAAAAGTGAGGGATGAGTGCGTTTGACCTCCCTACACTCTAGGTTTTAGTTCGGGTTTTTGTTGGAACTAGCTCCTCCACTCATGGATTCGACCCTTGAGGTTGGGAGAAGTTGTTTTGAGGTCTATATCTTGTACTTTTTAACTCATTTCATAGGTTGGATGTTGTTGCATTGATCGAGAGACTCTAGTGTAATCGGTATTTGGTAGGAAATTAATGAAAGAGTTGCAACTATTTCTTTGGGATACCCATGTTATGGAAACAAATATTTCTTTGGGATACCCATGTTATGTAAATTTAGCATATTTTATTCTTATGTCACATATGTATGAATGTTTTTTCTTCATGATCCATTTCATCTCTATTATATTCTATTTTTTCAATTTGATAAGAAGAATACATCTTCTATGCTCGTCTGTTTGGGAAAATCCCGATGATATGTTCATTTTCTTTAGTTTAGAAATAATACATGCATTGTATTTATTTTTTCTAGAACCTCATTAGTGCTGATCCATCTCACTCGTAAAACCCTAAAGTGTTAGCCTTCTACCTACATTTCCCCACCGAATCTCTCAGTACCTAATATTGTTTTCCCTAACATAGCCTCTTTGACCTAATTCACCCATCGAGCAAACCAATTCAAACAAAAAGAACCCTTGTAATCATATCCCTAGCCTAAAACCCTAATTCATCCAGACTCTCATTGGTTGCGACTTTGTTGAGAGAGCCCTCTTCGGTTTGGTAGGGCTAGCTACCAAGCTAAAAGATTGGTCTGTGGTTACCTCTGTTTGGACTCTTTCGCGCCTTAGAGATCCGGTGGAGTGATAATAGTATCAACCTCATGTTGATCCTAATGTTGACCCTTTTCCTTCTTTTCCTATTGTTTTCGTCATCCTTTTCTTCCTCCTCATCTGGTGAAAGTCTTGATTTTAGTAACCGGGATGCTAAGAAGAAGAAGAGAGGAGGAGGAAGAAGAAACAAAAATAAACAATGGGGAAACCAAGAAACCATTCCTACCCATGCAACTAGTATGGATAAATATTCCAATAATCCCCGCAAAGTAAAATTCCCTTACATGTTATGTGAGGGTGATCACCCTTCTTAGATATTGTCCTAGTATTCCCATGATATTAGAAGTGTGGTGTCTGAGGTTCACATCAACCTTTTTCATTAGCCTTTGGAGATCATGTCGGTGATAAAACCATCGACTAGTGATAGTAACGTCCATGGGAAAAAGGGTTGAATTAAAATTTACTGTAATTTGTATGTGAAGCTGAATAATCTTATTCACCTTTTTCCTTATATGGATAAAGCCTCAAAGGTATTGGAAAATATTACCGCTTCTCGACCTCGTCTTCTATTTAGTTGTCGTGAAGATTTCTCCCAATCCTCCACTAGTTGATGAAGGGATGGATAAAAATCCAAATCCAATATATCCCACTCTCTTTGAGCATGAATCCCATGAGTCCATTCCCAACCAACCATTTTTGGAGAAAATGGTTGATCCCGATTCCACCTTTCGGTTGATCGTACCTTTCTTGTATAGAGTGGAAATCATACCGCTCAAGTTCTTATTGTTTCTTCATATTCCAATTAACGAGGCAAAATCCTCCCATTCCCATAATACAGGGGGACAATCCCCCATTCCCACAATACAAGGGGGCGGTTCTCCGTTTCAAGGAAACGCACTTAAGAAAACAAGCCATTGTATTTTATTGGAAATGATTGAAAAAACCTTGTCTCCTTATTTCATTCCTTTTAATATCATGGTAAAGTCTTATGATAAGAACATCCATCACACTACTATATATGAGGGACCTTCTATTAGTATTCTATCATCCATTGCTTGGAAAGATTTGGGTTTCCCCACATCTTATGTCTTCCACTCGAATATGTTAGCTTTTTAATAGAATAAACCGATCAACCCTTAGGATCATTCCTCGATTTCCTATTACCTTGGGAGGGAAAAAATATATGTATTGATGTTATGGTTGTCGTGGGCCCTTTGGACTTCAATATTTCTCCTGAGTCGAGACTATATTTATGCTGTGAACTACTATTGTGTCCACACTCTTTCAAGTGATGCGATTCCCTGCATGATGGTAGGATTGTGACTATCGATCAATTGTCATTTTTTGGTCTGATTTGAATACCAATTATCCTACTTCTTTAGAGTGTTCACGAGTGTGTAATTGGTAGCTTCCAGCCTACGAGTTAATTATGTGGCAACTTGTTCCCGATTCCCGCATCTTCGATGATATAGTCGGTGATATAGTGCATCATGTATAGAATTGTAGCACGATATTTCCATTATATCCCTTGATGTATGATCCCTTCCCAGAGCGTTGTTCTCCCATATGATGAGAACCTCTTGGAAGCCATGACCTCTTATGGGCCATGATCAAGGTGTTGGAATAAGAGCTCATTGTCTTGTATTAAGCTCCTTAAAAAATGAAACAAGGTCATATGGAGAAAATTTCATTTTCTTGTGTCAAGCTCCTTAAAAAAATGGAGACAAGGTCCTGGAGCAGTGTTCCTTTTTCTTGTGTTAAGCTCCTTAAAAAAATGAAACAAGATCTTTCGAGCACGATTCGTTTTCTTATGTCAAGCTCGTTAAAAAATGAAACAAGGGTTCCATAGCGCATAGTTCTTCGCATGTGTAAAGCTCATTAAAAAAATGAAATAGATCCTTCTAATATGACTCTTTGATAAAGATCTAATAAATTCCTAAGTCGAGTCTTTCACTTGATCTCATAAATGAACCTCCATTCCATCACCTATTAGCAACCAATAGTCTACTTCGGTGAATGAAATGAAGTTTGCGAGCATGTACCTCAAATTGAGTCATATGTCATGGTCATTCAAAAACTATTCAACATAGTTTTTCTCATGTTTCAGCTTGTGTAAAAATGAAAACGACTCTCAAACGCATAGATTTTTCCTCGTGTTTTAAAGCTTGTGAAAAATGATGAAACCAATTTCAAGCATAGTTTTCATGTTTCAAGCTTATAAAAATGAACCATTCTCATCCTATTCTCATGATTTCCATTTTAGTTAGCTACTTTCTACAAATGAGACTTTTGTTTTTCTCATTCCATTATTATCTATGCTTAGATGATCATACACTTTCACTGGTTTTTTACCCTTTGTGCACTGGGCTACTGCGATAAGTGGTCTTATTAGCCAACCTCTTGACCTTTACATCTTTTGAGAAGTTCCATCATTACCCAGAACCAATTTCTACCCTTTATATCACTCATTTTCATCTGGGAGAGTCCTCTTATATCTCTTTTCGGACTCCCACAAAAATATGAAAATATTTCTGAGCACTTGTCTTTTTCGAACTAGTAAAAGTAAATGAAAATACGTCTACTAAGTATATTTTAGCCTTTTCTAAGGCAAGATAGGCTAGCTATCAAAAAGGAAAACCTTAGTCGAACATGATGAGAGTTATATTGAGTATTGTTTTCTTCCTTTTCGGACTTGAGAGACTATCGACTGAAAAATAACATACGGGGTTTTTATTTTTTGCCTCTTTTTTCAAACTCTCTAAACATGAAAAAATATGTCCAATTTTTACCTTCGTTGGACTCATTAAAACATAGAAAATTGATGGACTTGTCGAACATGAAAAAGCTGAACCACTCCTTCGCTAGGGTTAGTTAAATATATCGGAGGGATTCATCGAAGGATGAACTTACGAGTCAAGCTATAGTTATCCTCCTCAAGCTTGTTAAATAAAAAGTCTTTGAATAGTATGGTAGAGGAAAATTGGAAAACATGGGATTCCATTTTTCTAATGCAGGTGAGTTGCTCTTGAACACGATACTTTTCCACTTCATCTCCATGGACATTGGGTTGGGTAATCTTATTGTCTCTTGGTTATCTTTCTATTTTCGAGCCTCCATGCGATTTTCGATCAATGCTTCCAACTCCATTGAGTGTTGTCGATGTTCGAGAGAATTCATTCAATTGATATCCACTACAATACTCTTGAAGCCTTCATTTCATGTCTTCCTTTCCTAATCTAATTCCATATCAGCACCATTCTAATATTTTTGGCTGAATGATGATACTCATTTTGTGTCATTGATGGGGGATACATCAAGGCCCTCCTATGATGGGTCGCTTCCTATCGACATCAACACATCATCCTAGAAGTCTACTTAGAAACACCCCTTTGATACCTTAGTGCTTTCATACATAAATGGAAATTTTCCTGGCTCTCGACAACGAGGATTACATCGATAGCCTTCGTGGCAAAGATTCGTGTGGTATTCGACATCATCTCATGATTACTCATGCCATCGCGATTGTGCGGTAGTACCTTGAGAGCCATTAACACTACAAGGAAAAAGACCCTCACAGTGGATGTTTTTGAGTACCCCTTATAAAAAATACCCCATACATTCATTTCTAGCGTAGAGATTACTAGAGAAGGTTGGTGGTGGAGGTTTTGTGGATGTTTTCCACTCGGGTGCGCTTATCATCCAAAATCACACGGTGCACTCTACTGAGAAAACGCGCGTGTTGCTACACCGTAGCACACCGGACACCATCATCGCCCGTACACACACTGCCTGGTGCACCATCATTCTGTGCAGGGCACCGAGTGCTTCACCTCTCTTATGCGCGGTGCATGATAAAAACATGCGCCACACCTAGTGCGGTGTTAAGAAACCGCACGCAGTCATCATAAAACACCATGCCATAGCAGAAATCGCAGTGCGTTCATAAAAATAACATCGAGTATGCCTATAAAACCCGCACACGTCGAACAAGGTTAAATATTACGGCCGAAGAAAACCACATTTTCTCACTTTTTCTCATTGCTCCAAAACTCTCGATCACCGATCGGCTCTACGAGAGAAAGCACTAGTCACATAAAAAATTGGCACATCGGGAACCATGTGCTCGCTAGCACCTCTCTCGGTGCGACCTTATTGTCAGAGCATCGGTGCTTCACGACTATTCCGCCGTGCATCATAAAACCTTGTGCCAAAATAGAAACACCCCGGTGCGATGTTAAGAAACGCACCTACGGTGCATCGCAAAACACGCACCAAAACTAAAACCACCAGAGTGCGATCTTAAGCAACCACTGCTGATGCAGTTATAAAACCCTGTGCTTTTCTGTAAGGTTAAATATATGGCTAAAAAATCACATTTTTTCACTTTTCTAGGTACTCAAGAGCTGTCGAAACCGGTGCAATTTATCCTTGTACGAGCCACCTTGACCTTGGTGCTCCCATTGCTTCCCATTGCTTGCGGTGATGCTTTGTGCATTGCCCACCAATCTCCGGCAGAATTTTTGCAAAACGTTAGGTAAATTTTCTTTTTGAAAATTCTACCAATATGCTCTATAAATGATGAAAATATATGGTATTTTATTGTTTTTACATAATTAAAGCTTTTGCAGCGAGTTATAATTTCAAATAACTTAAAATTAACCATTTAAAAGATTGTCATGCGGTGCTAGAACCATTCGGCTACATATAAGTGTGATATTGCCTATAAAATTTACACATACGCACCACATCTGGTGCTAATGGTATCCGCACCCTATCGGTGCGTACGAGTGCCACGTTATTTTAAAATTAAAAATAAAGTGTGGTGTGGTCATTTAGCCACTCGCACCATTGACCATGGAATACATGATATGGTGCGTGTGAAAATATCACTAGGGTGTGCGTGATTGACTCGCATTCGACGTCATTAAACGAGAGTCAACAATGTGGCTAGTAAAGCAGCATTGTTGAATATGTAATTTTTGTCGAGGAAGTCGGTGTGCTTTTAACAATATAAATGCTAGGGTGTATATTTTAGTCGGAGCACCACTCTTCGACACCATATACCGTCAACGGTGCTTTAAAAATTTTAAGGTGCTGCATCTGATGTGTGTATGTATCTGATACGAGCCACCACCCGTGCACGACAAACAAATGCCGCACAGGGCACTGATGCATGGATTTTTAGCGTGCACGACATGGTCTGTGTTTTTTTAATTATATATGTACATTCCTAAGTACATATGCTCATTTAATAATAAAAAAATTGTTTAATATGTCAATGATTCATAGAGATGAAAGGGGAACAACACCAACAATAGGCGGAAGCGAGTATGACATGGTTGCTGCAGCATGAGAGAGGGAGAGAGATGCGTACCCTTGCCCTATTACGATAGATATCCCGAGGGGCTCTAAGGTGAGTAGGCCTCCTCAAGTTCCATGAGGAGGCTACTTCTAAAGGCCCATAGTGTGTTTTTTAGAGGCATCTTATCCCGCGGAGTGGAATGTCCATCGACATGCTTTCAGGTTGGTCCCAGCAGTGGTACCCACGCCAGGAGGATATATATTTCATTACGGGGCTATTGAGGAGGGGTGTATCTTTCCTTCGTTCCTAGAGGTTCCAGTGGTTGTGTATGTAGCAGTGATTAGTTTTACTCCAGAGAGTACATTGGGCATCAATACGTGTCTCTCTGATAATTTGGAGTCGTGGGAGGTTAGTTACATATTGGTGCATTTGGTAGTCGAGAGCGTGTAGTGCCTCTCTTCTCATTTTCGACCATTTCACACAACACCCGGTGACGGGCAAATACATTAGTTTCTCATACTATATTATGTTGATTCTTTAGTACGAGAGCCATGACTTGTCGGGTGGTGCGCCATTTTTTGTGGTAGTTTTTGTATAGCCTTAGATAGATGTCGTGCTCATGCACGAGGAGGGGTCAAATTCCACTTTTGTTTTAGAAATTTTTTGTTTATTTTTGCGAGAGGTTTTCGAGAGATGAGGCCTAATTTTGTTCTACGGCCCCTCATAAGTGCGATGTTGGAGAACACATGATACACATGTGAGATGATGCCCGAAGGGAGAAGACTATGTTTCCGGTGAGGATATTGCATGATGCACTAGAATTAATAGCGGTGTTGATGTTGCATCCATTCATTATGGTCCCTTTGTCCTTATGCTGGATTGGATTCGCAAAGGTGTGCCAACATCATCTTCCGGGATGATGAGCCACTGAGATGATAAGAGTTAATATTAATGTTTTATTTATATTTATTCTAACATGTTATTTAACTTGTTTTTATTAAATTATGTATTGAAATTTGTCTAATTATTGTTGTGTACTTGTATATATTTTGCGAGAAATTGACTCTTTTGATGGAGAGGAGATGTCGGCACCACCACATGATCTGGGTGTGGATCACGGTGGGCCGATCGGGACATGCCAGGTTACCAAGGATCATTGAGGAGACGGTGCAGAGAACATGCTCTGTGCGGTACGTCAGACGTGCGTATTTTTGCTAGGCGCGGTTGACTAATACTAGATCGAGGATGAGAGTTGGGCGACCAACTCGGTGCATTGATTGTTGGGCGGGCATCAGGGCACCGCTCATTATAGATACATACGAGCCGATGATAGGCTATTACGGACGTGGAGAGGCATGCCCAGTGTGACTTGTACAACTGATGCGACATGTTGTAGAAGCTACGATAGGCATTACTTGAGCGAGGAGGACTATTGCACGTTATATGGCGTGGTGGAGCTGCAACACATTATGGATAAACTGCGAGTGACGCTCATCATCTCATGATCATTCACCTCGCATTTCGCGCCATATGAGCATGAGGCTCACTAGCATCTAGTAGTCATCATGGAGATGAGTTGAACCATCGACCACATCCGGTCAATGAGGTACAACATCCATCGGTACTAGTCATGATCATGAGTAGGCTAGACCATCGACCGTGAGGTTGCACCATTGATTGAGCGAGGCCTCCACTAATACTGCTATTGATCTTGTACTACCACCAGATGATCCAAGACATTTATATTACAGTTGTATATATTTATAACATTATTCAATTATATATATATATATATATATATATATATATATATATATATATATATATATATATATATGTATATATATATATATATATATATCATGTTGATGTATTTATACTCAGTTGTTATATCATGTTGGTGATCATCATGATGTGTTATTGTTAGGTCATGTTAGATATGCTCATTTAATGTGCATCTTGTGAAAGATGGATGTGATATGTGATAGCATGAGTTATTTGACATGAGATGTATATTTGATATTTGAGTATGTGTTGTTTAGTCGAATATGATGTTTGCTATGATAGTTATCATGATCTTGATGTTTATTAATTAATTTAATATTAAATAATCATGATATTTATTAATATTATTGATTAGTAATTTGAAATTTAAATTTAATTGTATAAAAATGTACAAGTGTATTTGCTATTTAGTAATTGTAATTTACCTTTAACTGTATGTATAAAATTAAAATTGTAATTGTAATTTTAATCGTAATTGTGTATGCAAATGCATAAAATTGTAATTGTAATTATAATTGTATGTAAAATATTTGTAAAATTTTAATTGTATTAATGTGAAAATTTTAATTGTATTAATGTGAAATGATTTTATTAAAATATTTAAATTTGTAAATCTATAAATAATTGTACATAATAAATCTAGAATAATATGAATTTTTTGTAACATAATAAATTTTAGAAAATAATGCAAATAAATTCATGTGCTTTAGAATTATCATTATTTTATTATGATCTTACATACAACTTTATACGATCCAGTGAGCTTATCATCGTAACACGCCTTTGGTGCGTCTTAATACTCGGATTTCTTTAGTGCTTCACAACTCTTCCACTTACCGGTGCATCATAAAACATCACGCCAAAAACACTAAACCTCAATCTTACAAAGCACGCAGGTGCGCCTGTAAAACCCACACTGCACTCGAGAACAAGGTTGTTCTGTAAAGATGTAAATATTGGAGTAATGGAGGGTTCGAATCATGGGCAATAATGTCTTTTGAGGAGATGAGGGTTTGAAAAAGAAAAGAGTTTGAATTTTGGGCTGAGAAATTTTATAGAGAAAATTAGTGATTCAAACGGAAAGACGGACAAAGATGCTTATGAGGATGTGATGGCTACAGCTAGTAAAGCTAAAGGAGAAAAGGAGTATAGGTTGAGACTAGCGAGAGAATTTGGTTGAGTGACGATAAGGTTAAGAGGTCCCATGATGGAGAAATGGAGAGCGAGATTGATGGCGAGAGAAAGATCAATCGAGGTGGTCGATAAAGCAGAGGCACCATGAAGGGAAGGATTCTCATTCTAAAAGATGATGAAGAATGATCAATTGACATTTTTGATCGTGGTAGGTCCCATGAAAGGGAAAGATTCTCCAGAATGCGTTTAGAAAAGAAGGCAGGATATTATCAGGGTCGGTTGGCCTCTATAAACTTTTACTGGCAGTCTGATGTCCACATAAAATCACATCTTCGACTTTCAATTGAACTTGAATGGCATTTACTAACTTGTACGAAAGTGTGGTCTGTGGATGAAACTAGTAAAACGTCTACTTGTATTATAAATGGAAATCCGGTGACCATTTCTATGGGAAAGAAAAGCATAGATACTTACTGACTACCATGTTTTCCACTTGCAAATCGGTTTCCCCATTGGAAAAGCTAATGTAATAGCCCATTTTGCAATGTCTTTCCTCTACTCAACCCTATACTCATTTTCTATAGGAAACCATTGCTCTCCACATGTAATAACTACATCGTCTAGTCAAAAATTGGTCTTGCTTTCTCCTACTGAGTACGAAGACGAAGGACTCATTGTCATTTGCTCCTGAGAACATTCAAGGTCGGTTTCTCGTAAAATAGAGGTGTATAAATTTTCTTAAGATAAATATAGGAAAAGCACAAATGAGAATAGAGGAGAAATTGGATGCCAAGAATGGAGGAGGAACTTACAAATGAGCACGCGGAATGCATCAGGCACCTTTTCTTGTTGAGGGTTATGGAAAGGTTCAAGTTTTATTTTTTTGAAATAATAAGAGGTGTAGTTTTTGAAAAGAAATGGCCCCAAAAGTTTTTTCACGACGAAAATGTACATTTTCAACATGTCTAAAAACTAAAATATCTCCAACTTCAATGTAAATTCTCGAAACAAAACTTTCTCGACATTTGTGACTTGCCCACGTCTTAGCATAGCACTAGGTTCACATGCCACAATTTCCCACTTGGGCCACGCAGTATTACATCTTCACACGCCCCACATTGCATTCTCTCACATAATCATTGGGGACATCCTACAATAAAAAAAATGCATTGGAAGAATAGTTAATTCTATCGAAAAGTTATCGATTCAATTCTCAATTCTAATTCTAATTCTAATTCTCAAGAATAAACAAAATTCTAATTCTCAATTTCTATGGTTGGAGTTCACAAAATTTTGATGTACACACCTAAAAGTAATTTCGGTACCTTAACTGACAAATCGATACTACTTGTACATATAACTACCCTAGATATGTTTTAGTTCTGCGCTTAACGAGTGCCGGTGTTACAAAGGACGCATCGGTGCGGAGCTATTAAGTGACGCACTTTAGTGTTGAATAAACACAAATAAAAAAAGCGCAACTCTATTTTTCTTTTAAGTGAAAAAAAACGGCAAAATTGAAAAATAGCGGTAAATATTTTGAAAAATCTAATTTCATTAAAATAATTCTTTAAATACTAAACACTTTTTCATTATTTCACTATTTTTGCTAAAATTTTCAACTTAAAATTTGCGGGAGACATAAGCTGGAGCGAGAGAGCATGAGAGCACTGTGGAGTAGCGAAATACATTCGAACATAGTATTTAGACAATAGAAACAAAACCTTTCGGTGATTCAAACCGTATCATAGAATTTCAAACCATCTTGTGATTAAATTTGATTATTTTTTTACTTTTACTGTAGTTTTATCCATTTTTACCCTAAACCCTTCATTTTTTTGTTTTTTCCCTTTCTTCTTCATTTTAGATTTGTGATTTGGGCTTTTCATTTTAGATTGAAATCCAACCCACGGGACAACTTGCATAGTTGGATCCCAATCCATTCGACGCTTGCATGATTTTTGGAAAAAATGGATTCTTTTATCGGTGCACACTGTGTAACCTAGAGCAAATTATCGCAAGTATTGTGTAATAAAAAATTTTTGAAAAAAAATTCTTTACGTCGATGGACCATATACAGAAATAGAGCACTTTAGTGCTCCATGTTACAAGGATATAGCTATATAGTCTATTACACTATTTGTGTGGTGTGTTTATAATACCTCACATGCAGTACAATCCTATTATATTTTTTTTGAGGTGCATTTTAATACCTCACGCAAGCGATGGTGTGTACATCATGAAAGGCAAACACAGGTTTTCTTGAGATTTATTTTTTATCTAAACGAGTTGAAAAATTATTTATAAATATATTAATGAGTGATATGGTATAGGTTTAAGTTAATAAAGAAATAGCATGATAAGAGATCAATGTAACAAAAATGTGTGATAAACACATCAAGAAAAGAAAAAAAAGGCAAGTTCTTTGTAGATTCTTTATAAAAAATATTATTTTTGAACTATGTAGTAAGTTTAACTAATATGTATTATTTACTATGTATCATGCGAGCCAAAAAATGACGAAGCTCGATAAGATTATTTCTAATCTAGGACCGAGAAGAGCATAAAATCAGATGGAAAAAATTGCAAAAGGATGAGATCGAGTGAATGAAAAAATACTATCGATCCCAAATACTAGTTTTTCTTTTTTTAATTATCATTAATAATATACTTAAAATTATTTGAAAAAATGTGTCAAACAACTCTATTAATTCACACTCGAGTTTAATGTTCTACGAGGACCAACAACTCGGAAAAAGGAATGTTGTTCTAAGAAAAGAGAAAAAATAGAACATGCAAATGAAAATGAATTTCTCCTTAGCTCATCTGCGAGTGGTGTTGGAGGTTAAAGAAAGGGAGAAAAACTTTTTACAAAAGTTTGAGGATCTAGTGGAACAAATGTATAGACGTTCTTTCCACTTACGATACAAAAATCAATCCAATGATTCCAAGAACCAAATTTTATCTAAAAAATACGGGAGAACGAGTTTCAGAGAATTGGTCAATGAGACATGTTAGAATTTTAATAGCAAGCGTTACAACAACAAAAAAGGAGGAATGAAAAAATTAATATTCCTTTAAATGTTTGTCTAGAATTACTTATAAATATCACTTTTTTTATATTTACTTTTCATATATCAATATAAAAATTAAATATTTTATTGTCATGTTACATTTTTCAGGAAGATTGTGAAAAATCTCAAAAGATGAACAAGTTGATACTAGAAATATGCCGGTAGGAATGTCCAAAAAGGTGAACAGGGAGATGGTTAAAGAAAATGGACAAAATTGCATCGTGAGGAGCCATCTCAACAACAACGTGCTTCAAATGTAATATGTAATCATTGATTTTTTCGATCATTAGGTACAATAAATAAACAATTTAGCATTAAATATTAATTTTCAAGAATTTTCTTGTAGAAAAGAAAAGAAAATGGAACCCATTTAGAACATAAAACAGGGACGACAAGGAAGAAAAAGGGTTGATATCTAAGTTTGTGAAAATTGTTACTTCCTTATCACAACTTAACTAGATTTCATTTTTATATTTTTCTAAGTTGTTTTACAAAAAATCATCATTGAATGTCTTCAAATAGGTGCTAACATACTAAGAATAACCATCGGACGAGATCGATTGAAATTGGGTTAAATATGGGTTGTGAATATATGTTGGCATATCGAGAAAATTAATTGTGGAATTTGTAAGCATCTATCGATCTTGTTTTACTTAGATCCATCTATAATTAATAGAACAAACAAAATCTTTTATATTAAATATATGATTTGTTATGAGGGTATAAAACTTATGAGGAAACAAAAAGTATGGAAGCTGCATGCCAACAAATGAAATTTTGAAAGATGGCATAGTACATGGTTTTGAAAAGAAATGTGTGTAGTTTATGAGTCAATTTTTGCTATGGTACGTCGTTTTTCTTTTCGATTTACATTGATGTATATTATTTAATATTGCAATTTTCATTATTCTCACCAATGTGTATACATTCATTTAGGGTTTATTTTTATGTTTGTAGATGGAAGGTGAAGAAGAAAACAATCAACTGCAGTGAACAAACATTCTACTAGAAAACAACCCAAGTCCGCAGTAGCATCATAGAGGTGACAACGATTCAAAGCGAAAAATGATGATCACTATGTTTGGATATCAAAGCAAAGCATTGTATTTTTTGAAATATGTACGCGAAATCGAGACATTTTTTTTAATGTAATGGACATAGTGTCGATTGAAAGACAAAGGGATACAATAATACGCCCATTTTGTACGATAAAGTATCGTCTATATATATATATATATATATATATATATATATATATATATATATATATATATATATATATATATATATATATATAATAAAATACGTTTTAATTTATTCTATTGTATTCTCCATTGTCATTATGCGTTCTCCATTATCGTTCTCAAATGCACTAATAAAAATTTAATTCATATGAATATTGTTATAAGATATATATGTGTCAACTTTTGATGAATAATGAATTTTAAAAAACCACAAAAATTATGATATGATATAAAAAATTAATCAAACATCACATTCAAATGCATTAATAAAAATTTAATTAATATGAATATTGTTATAAGATGTGTCGACTTTCAATGAATAATGAATTTAAAACAATCACATGATAATTGCCATATCATGAGTTGATGTTTCTAAAAAAATACAAAATGAAAATCGATGCGTGTCGGTTCTGTACATCGGTGCGTTTGTATTACGAAGCGCCGTAGGAGCGTCTACGACCTATGGGCACCACACAAATACCAAAACCAATTTTAAAATATCGGTGCGTTTGCACGATACGGCGCAGCGGTGCGTTTATACTATCTGTCTGCACTGGTTCCATTGTATGACCTATGGGCATTGCACAGATATCGATACCAATATATATATTTCAGTGCGTTTTTGACAATCTACGGGGCGTTTATGTGTCTACTCCTTTGTCGGTGCTTTTGATACGACCTATGAGACGCTGCATGAATACGTGATACCAATTATAAATATCGGTGCATTTGTGTGATACTATGCATTGGTGTGTTTATATAAGTCTACGCATTGGTGTGGTGATACGACCTATGGGCAATCACACAAATCCAAGGCCAATTAGAACGACCTCATGCGTTGTATCACCAACTCTACACCGGTGTGGATTTATATTTTAACGACCCGGTGCATTCTCCATGAAACTGCCCGAGGCACCTTCTACATGTACGCACGGTGCGTTAAAGCGGTAGCTCAGTTGATGAAAAGCATTCGAAATAACCTCTGGCATGCCATTTTTTTATTTGTGTTGAATTTCCGTTAAAAGCTACCAAAACCTTCATAACCATAAAGCGGATGTTGTAGCAAATGTTTTGACAATTTGGCCAATTTATCTTACTAAAAAACCTCCTTTATAACCTCGCATTAGAGGGTCTTTTCCTTGTAGTGTAACATCATTCAGTGGTTTCTCTTGCATTTGTTAATGACACATCATTGTGTGAAAATAATATGGTATCTACCATGTTTCGACTCAACTTTATTGATTCACATGGTTGGATTCATACATTAGTTAGTCTTGTGAAGAGATAGAGACCTCGAATCTAGTTTCATCCGATTCGTGCGACTTGAGAGTTATACTAAAGATAAAGAAAGTATGAGTTGTCATATTTCATACAGCAATCCTCTCGATTAATGGGTCCACTAGTTGCTATACAGTAGACATCTTTTGATCATTGTACATGTTATGTTGAGCTTATGAGACAAGTATCGGGTATGCATCCATCAACGACAAGATGTCACGATAAATGTATTGTATGGATAGAGCCCATTGGTTGTCCTATGATCCCCTACTTGTAACAAGTTAAATCACTTTAGTCATTAGTCATCATATATGACTTTGCGCTTTAGAGACGTTCTATTATAGGATATTTTTTCACATACGATCAACAAGCCTTCTAATGGGATCAATCTATCCTATTCCCACTTGTCTACCATATTTCACAAAGCCCTAAGCATTTTCATTTCTATCAAAATTTTTAGCCCTAATGCTGCATCATTTGAGAAATGAGTTTTATGACTAACTCTCCTTGTATTCCTACTAGGGTGAGACCACCTATAGGTTTCTCACTATGGCGACGTTGGTCCCTAGAAGGTTGCTCTCCTTTGCACCTACATTGGTTCACAAATCCGAGAGAATGATCGAAGATGCGGAAGCTTCATCTTCTCGGAGTTTCTACAGAAGTTGTTTCAACAACTTACACTTAGATGAAAAAATTCAAATCATATCCTACCCTACTTTGTAGTTTTACCACTTATCCTTTTATCTATCCATCATCAAAGGTGGATCTAAAACACGAGAATGGTTATTAGATAAGAAATCCCAAACTTACCCACATCTTCTATATATTTACCATCTTGCATATGCAAAAGGTAATGTTTGATTTTTGGAGAGTGATTATGCCCTTATGTTGCTATAGTGAGTGGTTATTATCTCATGCGTTGAGGGTGATTGGAGGTGCATATTGTGACAAAGGAAAGGAAAAAGTCAACAACTTGGGGGAGCTCTTCTACAAGATCAACTTCTACTTATGTTTTTCATCTCCTTCCATTGATATTAATGAAAAGAATTCTCTATTTTCCTAAATGCGATGTTGTTATTTCATATCTTTCAATACCACGTTGATCTATTGAATAAATTATTTATATAAATCATCGAATATATCTCAGTTGTTTCTTGGATTTTTCTATCTACTATGCGAGTTATAATTTTGGCAATCGAGTTGGAATTGGAGCTTCCAAGCTAAATAAAGGGTGAAAGATTCAGATAGGCATCAATCCATCATCTATTACTTCAAGGAAAATCATTGGGTTCCTCGTCTCTATATTTTTATAGGTTGCACAGACCGAGGGAGATAATTTTGTTTCGTAATCGTAAATCCGATATGATCACGACTCAACGGATGAAGTAGGCAAGAAGAAATATGAAAACAATTCCAAAACGATCAGCATACTATTATAGGAGGTTTTTTTAGAATCATAATTTGTGAAGGAAATGCAAATATGAAACCAGAAAATAAATGTGGGAAAGCATTATTAAACAACATTGAAGGGGACACAAAGGTAAAAATTGAAAAGCTACAACCATACAAAATTCGATATGAAACTCTTAAGATGCATGAAGATGAAAGAGTGTTGCTAATTATTTCTTAGATTAGATGAAGTAGTAAATATTATGAAGGATGTTGGTGTTGAGGTTGAAGATTTCTATGATTGCTAAGAATATAATAAGGTCACTAACTCCCAAATTTAATTCCAAATTTTTAAAGCAATTGAAGAAATCCGAGGACTTGGCCAACTATCCCAAGAAAAGGCTCCATGGGATTACGATAGCCTAAAAAATGATAGAGAAAAAATGGGACCAATAATATGTCGGAAGAAACCTGGCTTTAAATATACAAGAAAAGGATAATAATGAAAACACCAACTATATCTCGAGATGAAGAGGAGAAAAACTTGGTAGAAAGATACACATGGAAAGCTAGAAAATCGAGAGGCAAGCTTCCCTGTTAGTGTCCCTTGATTTGGCGATTGGTAAACCAAAGACAGGGTAACATCGGGACTGGTCTTTGGAGTCTAGGACCTAGCAACTTCACAGACCTCGAAGAGGGCTCTCTCTATTATGTGAAGGATGTGAACTTGTTTGCTTTAAGTGTTTGATTTTAAGCTAGTTGTTAAGTGTAGGTTTGTTGTTTGTTTTGGTTGGGGTAAGGTGGTCAAGTGAGATAGGTAGATGAAGGTTTATCAAATCAATGGGGATATGGAATCTATGAAGTCATTGATATCTGATACGTAGATACGAGGTACATCATAAGACAAATCTAGTGTAGTTAATGGATCTTTAAAGTTTGTGTATTAGGTGAAATGGAAATTAAGTTTGGGAACCAAGGTAGAGGAAAAGGCGAGTTTAAGAATCCTTTGTCAAATACCTATGGAATAGAGATATTGAATGCATTAAAGAAAAAGATACTAGTCATCGGGTAGGGCACACCATTTAATCAATAACAATACTTTTAAACAAATACACATTCAAAATATATAGTCCCGAGTGGAGCAAATGAGGTAAAGACAACTTATCTAACTTCAATGATTCTATTTGATTTGAAAACATACAGATAAATAGAATTAATAAATGAAGCGGAATGCCTAAATATCATTCATTAAACTAGAACAACTTTGAGAGCAAGCTGATAAGCATATACAAGGCAAGATCGAAACAAGACCTCTTTTAGGCTTAACTACCAAATCAATCGATACATCAAAGAGAGTTTTCAAGACGGAGGTTTACATAATCATAAAACAAGCGAGGGGTTACCATGAATAATGTTTAGTAAAAATAGCATATTAATACTAAATAATGAAATAGAAAAGCTTAGGTGGGCCTAAGGAGCAACTAAGTCCTTAAACAACTATGATGAGAGAAAACATGAAGACAATAGAAAATAGAATGCATGAGGTGCCTCTCAACAGTTATTTCTCATCCTATACTATTAGGAGCTGTTACAATAGAGAAATATGGAAATATGAAAAGATAGAAAGGAAAACATGAAAAAATAAGAGATACTTCACCATTAACTAAACTGAGAATCTGCAGAAAAGCCTTCATTATTATCAACGAAGGCAAATCATCCACAAAGCTCACAACACTGAGATTGTTCTGTGACACGAAAACCATGTATTGCTCTTAAACACATCAGAGACCCTACATTTAAAATGAATCTCATACTTGTATATATAATAAACAGAGGTGTAAGCCTAATGAGATCATCTACATTCTGTGTGATCAAATATCTATATTGTCCTTGAGGCCTTACAGAGGCAAGGCACAAATATCTACAACAAATATCCTTTTCATCCATATATAGCAATTAAATTGATTTTTAGGCCACGAAAAGCATATAAAACTTTCTAAAGTGCACGCATCAACACCTTGTAATCATAGACTGCTAACATTATCAGCTTGAATTGCTCGAGGCGCGGCCACGGAGGAAGAAACAAATAGGTCTTCTTGTAGCGATGTTTTGGATACCTTCCGATGTCGAAAAGAACAATGATGCCTCGTTAAATCGCATAGTATGATTTCCAGATCTACATTTATTTCTTCAATATGATCTCTAAAAACTCCAAAAGTGAAAGATTCGAACTACGGGAGCACAACATGTCTGCTGAGAATGGTGGAAAATGGGTGTTTTGACGCACTGAGGGACCAAAGCAAACAGTTGTCTTTGAAACGTTACAGAGCATGCTATATGGATTATGAGGAACCAAAAATGGAGACCACCTCTGAAGATGCCTTAGGGAAAAACCAGCACGAGGGTGTCTTGTACTCTAACCATCAAAGTTTGCAAAAAACAAAAACTTGTTCAATTTCTCCCCAAATTTGGTGGATGAGTGCCCTCATAGATCATGGGAGATGCGTAGAGAAGCTTGGGCCAAAATATCAAAGACTATTGGTGTACTATCTTTAGTTCTTGGACCTCATTTTGGAGCGATTTTGAGTTTTTCCTTACAAAGTTTGGTTTCTTCGTGCATGGTGATGTAGTCATTCTCCTCTGTATGATCAAAGTTTTTGTTGGCCTTCTCAAATTGGATTCAGGTGTATGTTAGCCCTTTCAAAGCCAGATTCCTATCATTCTCAATTTCCATGGCAGGAGTTGACGAGAAGTGTTGTTGTAGGGGCGATTCTTCTTCTCTCTAATTTGCAGTGCTCACCTAGACCCATAGTTCTGGGTCTTCTTCTAGTTGACCATCTTCATCACTACTTTCCTCATAAAGTGCCCATGAACTACTCTCAAATTGCCCATGCCTTTCAAACCTCTTTCCATTTTCTTGGTGCTCTTACTTCATGGATGGCTCGTTGTCACTCATCGTTTGTTTGTACGATGGAAGTAAATGAAATCTTTAGCTCTCTCTAATTCAACTTCCAAGTCCACGATTTGTGCATTCTCGTCTTGTAGAAGGTTGCAATTCTTGTTTTTCATTTTCCCATCACTCTGTCATGTGAATGAGTTCAAACTCCTTTCCTCTTCATGGTTTCTTCTTCCTCCTTTACCTTTTGCTTACCTTTATCAATATTTTGAGTTGAGAGAGATAACACAGCCCCTTGCCCTTTGAGGCGAAAAACACACCTCTCTCTCTACGATGAGGTAAGAAAGAGTACAACGGGTTTCACTTTAAAACCTTAGATCATTAGTGACCTTAGGACGATTTTTGCCTCATGGATGATCTTTGTATGTGCATCTTCTTCACCTTGCTCTTGGTGCCTTCTTGAGTTGCTTCACTGCTCTTTCTGTCTAGCATCCTTTGCAGGAACCTAGGGTTGTCATCTCTTGTTTTCGGAATGCTGGGGGTGTCTTCATCGTTTTATTGGAAACATCTTCATCTCCATGTCGTCGTCTTCTTCATCATTGAGCACTTGTTCTGATCAAAGCTCAACCTTTGTATCACTTTTTCCGCTTTGCAAGAGTCTTATCATAGGCACTCTCGATAGTCCCTCTTTACTTTCGATGGTCACTTTTTGCCTCATTAAGTGAGTTTTATTCACTTCTCTTTGCTGCTTTGCCCTTCTCTTGTCTTGCTACATGGTCTTCACCTTCAAACTCAACCTTTGTTTCATAACACACATCATATTGCATTTTGCTGTATCACTATCCTTGTCATCGAAATTTTCCCTTCCCTATGCCTGTATACTTTCTCTTGGGCGACTTCTTCTTCTTGTCTTGTTTCCCATTACCCTCCATTGTTGGGCTCATTGTCCTCATTATTTTACTTACTTTCATAGTGCTTTCAAAACTTTTGTTTCTTGGCTACTTTTGCCATCTTTGTCCTATATTATTTGTCCTCTACTAGTTTCATATGCCTCCTCTCCCTGTCATCTTTCATTTTCATTGTCATCTTCTTCATTTATTTATTTCTTCACCTTGGTACGCCATTTTTTTCTACTGTCATTGAGCTCCTTGCTTTGGTCTTTTTCTAGCTCATGTTTGTTTTCCTCTTTATAGCTGCCTTTGTCCTTATCTGCAGGTCATCTTCTTCATCATTTGGCCCACTTTGTTTGGTCTTTCTCCGCCTTTGGTTCTCTGTAGTCTATCCATTCCTCCAGCTTTTTCATGTTCTCTTCTTTATGATATGCACTTTGTCTCTGTATGTCTTGATGCCATCTTTTTCATCATTGGCCACTATTTTTGTCACTTTATCTGTTTCTCCTTGTCAGATTTCTTTACTTTCATCTTCTCTCCTTTACTTCATTCTTCACTTTCCTCTTCCTCTCCTTCATTGCTTTCTTCACTTTCATCTTCCTCTCCTTCATACTTTCTTCGTGTTTTGGTTTTTTAGGAGAAGGTGAAAGGAGTTTTTAGAGGAGATGATTCGGGTGAAGAGGATAGATCATGGCCGGTGGAGGGTGATGGAGGTGTGTGAGAGGACGTTGAGATGATGATGGTAGACTTTTCACAAAGGATAGGCACTAGTCGAAGTTTAGTAAAATAAGCATGCAGTGAAAACTTCCATGGGAGTTCATTGTTGCTCTGGTTGGTGTACAGAGAATCATTTTGATGAGGAATGATGAAAAATGCTTGACCTTTGTTGGGAGGGAGAACTGACATGATGGACATTTTTCTAATAGTTTTACAAAGGTAGTAGGAAAATGTAGCTTAGTTTTGGTGAAATGCATGAGTAGTCTATATGGTGAGAATAGACTCTAGAGAACCTTCCTCACGGGTGAAGTATTTCTGTAATGATCTTCATTAAGGGGAACATATTTTCCAACTAAGCAAGGAAAAATTTTAAGGGATGTAAAATTATCTTGAAGTTTAAAACATTGGTGAATCTCAATAGTCCCTAATATGCAATCTATAAAGAAAATTTATTGATATATTTGTCAGTTATTAAATTTATAATGGTTTTATATATAATCTCTATATATTACTGGCGATTTTTTATGGTAAAATAATTTTATGCTGTAAAATTTGGGTGAATCACTTTTTTAGAAAAAATGAAGTGTAGAATCATGGAAAAATCATGGAAAATTAGCCACCTACGAATGTAGCCTAAAATTTTCCATGCAAAAAAATGAAAAAAGGGGGACATGGTTTTGTAACCATCTTGAAAAACTTTGGTTTCAAGAATGGGTGATGGTGGCTTAGGTCCGGATACCTTACTTTGAATCACCTTTCTCCCATGCAAGGTATTCGAGTATCCATAGATATATCATTGGTGGTGGCTCAAGCACCACCCATGCTAGGTGTACTAAGTAATTATCGAAAGTTTGGAAAAAAACTTGGTCAGCTGGGTGACTCTGGATCCTCTGTACTCTCACAAAACTCATAGCATCCTACTTCTTGAAAAATAAAACTATGGTAGGAGAGGCTATCGGTTCTTCAATGCTTATAGGGATCAAACCTATTTGGCTTTTACTCTTCCTATGCTTTTTAGACCTTTGGTTTGTCTCACTAACTGTCGAAGTTTTTCTTCTACAGACATTTTATTCTTTGCTGTCGCTTGCGAGTGTGTGGATGGATAGGTGTTTTTCAATTGTATATATCTACAAACAAAGGGGACCTTACTTTTCTTTCTTGGGTTTTCTAAAGTCCTTTAAGTTATATCTCACACTTCCTATAATTTATAACAATATTTAAAGGCGTCAAATAAACCTACAAAATACCTCTGAATATTCTTAGGCTGGAGAAAAGGGCTAAAAAATGCATTGTGGGCAAGTTGGGCGCCTCCTGCATGAGTAGTGGGCGCGTCCTGAGAGAGACGAGGACCACGACACAGGCGCCTCTCGCACTCTTGAGTCGAGTCTCTGGGCATTGCGAAAAACCTGCCAGGGGAGCACTCGAATGGATAGGTGTGGCAGAGTCCCTCTAACGCCGTTGTTGTGTACTTACCATGGGTGGAATAGAAAGCCACACTGTGTGTCAGGGCAGCTCAGATCACGGGCACTGTGCAGACGATAATAGACACCTCTGGCATACTATCAGGTGCTACTGAGTGAAAGAATACATCTCTGTTGATTTCTACGGGCGACTGCGCTGCCACTGCCTATGGGAGCACAGCACGCGAGGGGGTGTAAGTGTAGTCTTTCACGAGAACTCGCCCAAAATTTACATGCCCAAAGACTGCGGCGGGAACAGCAAACAAAAAACCCTCAACTCCTTTGAAAATAACCAAATGGTGATTGGGAGAGTTTTTACCTGAGTTGTTTTTATACTTTTTTGAAAAAATTAAAGATAAAAACCCACTTTACTAAGGTTTATTTTTCAGTTCTCCCTTTGCTATAATATACTATTTTTCCTTTTGCGAGTAGTATCATGTATACCCGATGTTTTTATCCTCCATTTTCTTTTGAGTTTGCTACTTTTTCAAAAACCCTTGTATGGTGATTTTGCTTGATTTCTCCATTTTTACATATTGAACCTGTGCATCTCAAATCACTTTTTTCCTACACTTACGGATAATTGTGTATAAGTGAAGTTTGGCCTCGCTTTACACTATCTGTACCAATCTTTACCTTTGGTATAGCGAAATAATCTGTATTATGAACTTTGGACATTATGACATCATCTTCTAATCTCTTGCTGTAGTCACTAAGGATTTTCACTCTAAATTTTTGTTTATTGAATCTTTGGTTTAATGCTAGAGTTATGCTCATGTGCCATTACCTTGAGGATCTATGCATGAGGCTCTTCAACATGAGCGTAGCACTAGACAATTTGTGTGAAACCATGATCTTCTTTGTGAACTTAAGCTATTCAATGTTCTTAAACATGTAATGTCATTTATAGGTTTAGGCTTCTCACCTTGCATACATTTTCTTTGTGTAAATGTAAAGCATTCCTACAAAAAGTATTTAACATGGTGATGTGTTTATTCGGACTTAATGCTTTGATCAGGAGGTACCTTGAGAAGGTCTTTGATACCTGCTTTGGACGTTCATGAGCTCATTCTTCTTCTTTCAATTGATTTCACCTTTGAGCATATGTAAAAATAGTAAGTATTAGAAACGAAAGCAATGCATAACCTAGGGGACCTCTCTGTACCTAGTGGGATTATGTTTTGGACCAGTGTTGGCTGAAAACAGATTAGGTTTGGAGGTGAAAATAGGGTTTTGACACACACTTAATGCCATTGCATCCTGACAACCTACTTTGATTTATCTAAAGAGCTTAGAAAGGGATTTTAAAATCACTACTTCTTAGGCACATGGCGAGGTGGGAAAAAGTTTGGGTTGATTGGCAAACAAGGTGTGAAAAACGAGGAGCTTAGGAAAAATAGAAAGAGAGGTTAGGAAGGGTGAAAAACAAACTATAGTAAGTGAGGGACTGTCAAGTGATTTGGTCTTCGGGGGTATTGGGATTTCGCGTCCTATGACAAAGTGACGGATAGTTAAAGGTTATCCTGAGGATAATGAAGCGGTAGGGAATTTCAAGGTCACAAGACTTCTGAATTTTGTTTCCCTACGAAATCTTGGGCAATAATTTAGTCATCTAAACGGTAAAAATTGCGGTGAATAGTGGTGGCTCCACTTGGGGAGGCGGCTCTTTTTCGGGGAGGTGCCCATAATTTAGGATCTCTTGGTTTAGACTGGTGCCTCATCCATTGGGCGGATTTCTTCTATTGCTATTTGTTGTATGCTTCCATAAAGTAGTGATTTTGATAATCTAAATTCATGATTAGCTCAACTTCACATCTGCATATCAACCCTAGATTTCTACTGTTTTCTCTTCCTAGATGCGGCTGAACTTTGAACATTGGCGTGCTTTTCTCTTTTGAAAGCAGTAAACTATCTACTTATACACTTGTTTCTTCAAGAGTTCATATTATGCTAGTGAACTCTTCTTATTCTCTACCTAGTCTGTTGTATGTATCAGCATGTAATATGATGAGACTTCATTCTCTAAGCTTTTTGATGAGAAATTTAAAATATGAATTGAACGAGTTAGAAAATGCGATTCGTCATGAGTCGATAGCATCAAGACAAATTGCACACAAACTTTATTTTCATAAGAAAACAAAAACTAGAGAGGTGTGAGGACTATATTTCATCATTTGATAACATCCCCTATCCTTCTTTTGGTTGCAGATTTAAGCATGTGGGCCAGGTATCTTTCATTCTATTATGTCTTCAGACAAGTCAAGCTTCGGTGATTTGACCAACATTCTTTCACTAATATCACAATAAATTTAAAACATGTTTAAGCCATGATTAGATGAATGATTTGAACAAGACATTCTTTTTACATGCGATGGTAGCATTTAAACACACTTTTACACTACTATTTTTAAAGGTATAGGGGTCTGTACCTTCTTTTTGAGATCACCTTTCTATTTTCTATGCTCTATGTTTGTGTTTTCTCTTTGTGGCCCTTTCTTCACACAATGGTATGTACAATGAGTGAAAAATTTAAAGCTAAGGATCTCAGACAAAAGTAGTGTTTTAGTGTCCTACCATTAACAGGACCTCCCAAATGCTTGATTCCATCTGGATTCTTGTAAAAAGAAAAAACATTGTTTCCTCTAGTTAGACTAAGAATGAATGGCCCTTTCCACAAGTTTTCAAACTTCTTGGTATTTGTACTTTCTCTCCTTGTCCTTGTAGCACTTTATCTCGTCCCTGAAAAATCATCATCTTTATTTTCCTTCTATCAAAGATTTCTTTCTTCATTCTTTCTTCACTGCTATGAGTCCTTTGTAAACCTCCTCTCTTGTTGTTGTAAATGGATAGTTTGGTTCAACCTCGTTTCATGTCATTCTCTTTTCGGTTACACTTCTTGTAGCGAGTTTTCATTACTAGAACTCCAAAGATGTTGGGAAAATGGAATCCATACCATACACTGGTTGATGAGAACATACCAATTGATTTCTTGGTAGGTTAGTCTGTCATTACATGGTGCATGTACTATTTTTTCATACATTCTTTTTTATTCTATTCCGAAACTTCTTAATGATATGTGACCAAGATTTTATTAGAGGCTCAAAGCTGGCCATTACCTTGAGGGTAATAGTTGTGGAATATCCTAGGCGATGTGATATTTATAACAAAAGTGTATTCTTTTGGATACAAAACACGTAACATTATACTGTGATGATATTTTTTGAGAACAGCCCCGATCTAGACAAGATATTGGTCTCAATAAATTTGATAATATTTGAATGAGTGGCGTTCTAGACGGGATGGATTCTATCCACTTGGTGAAGTAATCGTGGGAGTGAGGATCCACTATGTTGGCGGATGAAGTAGGCTAGATCTCTCGAGGTGAAAGTCTAAAGCTTCATTGTTGAAAATGGGCTTCAACAATGATAGGATGAGTAAAAATAATATTTTTTCTCTTGCCATCAAAAATATGGCATTTATGGCGAAAGTCATGACGAGTTTGTGGGTGTTAGGAAAAGGGTGGGCCAATAGTAGCTCGACTCGTATTTTATCATGCTGATCAAAGATTCCCCCCATTCACCTTCATGCAGGGTTCATGCATGATTTTTTCCTCCATCAACCTCAAACAAGTACTAAGAAATATACCAATAGGATTTTTCCAATATAAAATTCCATCTAAAATACGAAAAATTCAAAGCTTTTTGTTTCCAAGAATGTTTTACTTTTGTTTTGATAAGGTAGGAGGAGCATCAAGGTAAAGTAGTACATAAAAGCATATCGGCGTATAAGATGGAATTCAAAAATATTTCTTCAACATGAGGGGTTGTGCATTCTTCTGTTCTTCTAAAGTATCAAAAAAATTCATATCGATGCTGGAAATTTATTACTATAATTTTTGCAAGCCCTTGTCCTTTAGCAATTTAGTGGGTTTGATTTTTAAGTCACATTCTAAAATAATAATCATCCACTTTTCCCACCCTTTTACCATCGAAGTCTCGATTTAAAATGTCTTTAGAAAACCATATGTAGAACAAAAAGTAATAAGTGTAAAAGATACACAGATACACGAAGTCTTTTAATGCTTTTATTAGTTCAAAGGCTGTTTTTTCCACGATGTTATACTTTAAGGGAGCATCCTAAAAGCTCTTTATGAAGAAGGCTATGGGTTTGTTTCTTGTCCCATCACTTTTTTTGTAACAACATATTTCGCACAATGTGTTCGGATGAAAAGCAAGAAAGTATAGAAGTCTTTGGTGAAAGTCGGTGCTTATTAGAAATGATGTGGCATGGGTGAGTGCTTGCTAACGATTCGAAAGATTTGTTTTGGCCTCCAAAGTCCACTTAAATCCTACCTCCTTTTGAGCATGTTTGTAATATTTCTCAAGGGTTCAACGAGGTCGGGGATGAATCTTCTTAAGAAGTTGATTTTTCCAATAAAGATTAACTCCTTAATGTCTCGGGATGGCTGATTTTCAATATGCCTCAATCCTTTTAGAGTCTACTTTGATTCCTTCTTCGGAGATGATGTGGCCTAGGATTTTCCTTCCTCAAACCAAACGATGTTTTCTTGGGATTCAAAGACGAGGCCATATTTCCTACATTTTTGACTTTTTATTAAGTGGAATAAGTGCTCTGTCGGTCTTAGAGTAAACGGTGATGTCCTTGAGGTAAATGAATCTAAAGTAGCCTATGTCTTTTTGAAAAGGCTATGTCCATGGCCCTTTGAAAATGCTTTGCATTTCATCCTTTCAAGCGAATTTTAACATACATGAATGTACCCCAAGGTGTAGTGAAGGCGGTTTTGTGTTGATCACTTGGGAATACTAGCACTTGGTTGCTGACACCGAAAAGAAACCATCAAACGGTGAGATTTGCTCTTAGAGCCAACTACCTTTATGAAGTATGTGGTCCATTTTAAGCGAGGATGAGTTATCTTAAAGAGGACACATCGGATTTCTAAATTCAATGCAAAATCAGGTCTCTCTAGTTTTCTTCCTGGCCGTATAAGATTAGAAAACCCTAGGAGTATACGAAGACTAATATCCCAAGAATCATACATCTATTTAATCTCTTTTTCAACTAGAGGTAGTAGAAACGAGAGTTTCTTCTCATGAAATTTTCTTGAAAAGGTTTTCGTTTTCTTTTAGAAAATTTTATGTTGAGATAATGCTTGTGTAATATGATTTTAAATCTTGATACATGCTGAAACACAGTTTGACTCATTAAAAGCTCAATATGCTTCTATTTTATGCGAGAAGGAAAGGGTGGATAGAAAATTTTATATTTTGGGTTCTTTTATGCATCCTATGTTGTTCTTATCTACATCGTCTCAGTAGGGTTCTATCTTTAGTTTTGTGTATCATTAAAGTCGAAAACAACTCTTCAGGCTACAAAGCCTCTTGTAATGTAATGTCATTACGGTGTAATACTTTGAGAGTCTCTTTGGTCTAGGGTCCTCCAAACATTTCAACTTCATGAAAGTCAGTTAGATGTATATTAGCAAAAGAGAGCAACTTTGATTCGTGATCTTTATCTTGAGCGGGACTATCTTCCTCCGTGTTCTAAAAGTCAGGTTTGATAAATGTAAATATTTTCCTAGATTGCAAGGAATCATCAATTTGTTTATCCACCCTCGAAACACTACCAAATGTAGTTAATGTTTGTCGGGTACTATGGGACAATGCTTGACTTTGATAGGGTATTGTTGTTCGTTTTACAAGTGGTATTTGGCAATTGCTTTGGTAAACTGGGAACGACTCATTGGCAAGACTATTTTGGGCTCTAGGAATGTAATTGGGCTCATATTTCTTGAAATTTTTGAGGAGGTCTAGGGCTGCATTTCATACTCTCTTAATATTTGGTTCTTGGTTGAGTATTCACGCTTTGATCTATTTAATGACAAGTTACGAGATCTCCACGCAGGCTGATGTTTTCTTAGCTCCTAAGTCTTCAAGCAGTGCAAACGGAGGAGAGCTATCTAATAATGCCAATGTTATTAGTACACTTTGAAATTCTAATAAAGTGAGAATGACCCTCATTTGTGCTATGTATCAGGACACTAGCTCTAAGCAGACCTTCGCACATGAGCCATCAAAGCTCATGTTCCAAAGTCTTCTATTTCATGTTTTATCTGTGAGTTGTTGTTCGGGCTGCTAGAGTTTTGGTTATCATTTTCTTCATTTGAGGATGAGTGTGAGTGTTGAGAGGGCCTGGTTCTTTCTCACTTCCTTTTAATTTTCCACTAATCGCATTCTCATTATCAAGATAAAATAATCCAAATACGAATGAATGAATAAACCGGGGTGTTGTGAGGCCTCTCTGGGCTATCTCACCATATCCTTCATGTGGGATTCGGTATAGTCTCTAGTTTGATTGAAACACCGGAGGATAGTAACATATGACATATCCATTTTGGAGATGCCTAGCAAGTTTCACTTCATAATGCGGATAAAAGCATACCTTTCATGTACTTTTGGGGAATGTTAGTGACTATGTCATGACTAGACTTTTAGTTTATATTTTGCGTGAAAAAGTGATACATAGATCACTTGATTATACCCAAACACTTTATCTACTTGAATCAAAGTAGGTATAAGTCTTTGTATGGTTTAGTTATTTCTAGGTAAATCTCTCCACAACACCTTGGGCATGAGGTTGTCGAAACATCAAAGTACATGCTGGCATTGTGTAATAATTTTTTTCGTGTATGTTTGAGGCTAACACAGAAAGGAGGGACAACTCATGCCTCGATTTTCCCTCAACGGGACGAGCAACGATTCTGGTTTGTCTGTCTATCCGTTTAGCATGTCTGTGTCATTTCCCCTATGTTCAAAAAGTTTCAAAACTTTAGGACTAGATACATATCCTGAGCTACCGGCTCGGTGGGAGAGTATGGTTATTTTTATTTTAGCCATCTCTCCTTCAAAAACATGAAAAAGTGCTTGGGTTTCAGACATATTTACATCGGTTTTATAAAGACCATAAATTTTCTCGTTTTTTAATTTGTTTATTTCTGATTCGAGCTTTGGTGATCGTAGATTTCTCTCGGGGCCCATAGTAGAGGTCTAGGATAGTTTGTGTCTGCTTAGTTGGCTAGTTTTGTCTTTGTTAGGATCGGTTTTCTTAGCCATGGTATTCATTACCTTGTACATTTTTCTTTTAAAGATTTTCGGGACTTTCTGTAGCGGTGTTTGAGTTGTTTTTCCTGAGGGTTGTCTTGGTTTCTTGCTCTAAAATCATTTATTGCTATGGACTTCCATTATGGGTTTTCTAGCTCGATTCATGGTCTTGAAAATCTTCTAACATTTCATCTTGGTTTGAGAGAAAAAAATCTTGTTCTTCTTACGTGAGAAAAAACATCACCCTTGCTATTAGAGCCTATTAAGTCTAGATGATTTTTCATGCGGATTTCATTGTTCTTCTTTCCCCTCACTCAACATAGTTATCTTGGAAGGTTGGCCTTATTTGTTAATCATTTTCCCTTTGTCGATTTGGGGTGGGTCTCTTAAAGTTATGATTAAGTTTACATGTTTTGATTTGGTTGGTTCTCCCTAAGGAGGTGTTCTTTCGTTACTGTATTCTCCCCATCATTATTTCATGGTTTAAGAAAGGTTTTCAACTTGAAATCAGCTCAGGGTTTTAGGGCATGTGTCATGTCTTCTCGATTTCATCCCTCTTTTATGATCTTACTTTGGATCTTTTTTCAATTAAGTTGACCTCTACACTTATAGTTCCACTTTTTCATGTTTCTAAGGTTAGGGGCTCTCTTCATCTGTGATATGTGCATGTGGTCAAAACCTTGGGAGTTTAGCTAAGGCTAGGCCTAGTTTAGAGGTTTCCATGTTTAGTAGTAGATGCATTTGTAAACTACTACTTTACTTTAAATTAAATAGTCTTGGACCTTTCTACTGTGTCTGTACCATTTTGTGTTACGAGAGAATCGGAAGGAGTTTTTCTTAATCTCACATTTGTTTATGAAAAGTTTAGTAAGGGAAGAGATACATGTCTTGTTGAGAGTTAGGGCTTTTGAACCATTTCTTAGTTTCTCCTCCTGGGCTTTGGAAAACATCCTCATCTTCATGGTTTTCCTCTTCTAATTCATGTAGTCCATGTATCATTCATTCTATCTACATGTTGTTGCGTGAGGTGGTAGATTTTACCTACACGGTGAGTATAGTTGCAAATTGGTATTTTTTTGTAAACGGGTACTAATGGTTGTGGTAAAACGAAAACATATAGGCTGTAAATGGAGCTAATAGTAGATTTAGAGTGAAGGATTTGTGATATGAGATGAGAGTGGTTTGCACGGGTGGAGGTGTGAATAGGTGTGGCGAGTACTTGGACAAGAACTAATTACTGGCCCGAGTTGGGGTGAAAAGAGCAAAGTGGTGGAGAAGTTGAAATCGGGTGGTGTGGAAAGGCTTCTCACTTTAGGACTCTGCTGCAAGTGTGTAAGGCTCAAGATCGATAGGGTCAATTCTACTCTATGACTTGGTTCGAAAAGGTTTCTGCGTATGGTGCAAGTCAAGCAGGGATCTTGCGAGGTGTAAGATGTTTAGGTATAGCATTTCTTTATGAATGAGCCTATTAGTGCTAAGTTTTCGAGTTTCGAATGTTTTAACAAAATATTTACTGGGTCGTCACGGCTATAGTAGGAGGTTAGAGTCCGAATGAGATCTAGTATTAGTTCTTCTACTATAGCTGTTCAAACACAAAATTAGAGAGGTTGAAAAGTTTTTAACTTCTTTGAAAATTTTTCACCTGTGATATTGCTAGCTCTACAGATGTGTTACTAAGTTCAAGTTTCTCGGGGTTGATTCGCTGATCTGTAAGGTCTATGGACCCTCGTAAAGTCAAGGTCCACCTAGAAACTGGTGAGTGGCAGGTGGATATTTTTAGTTGTTTTGAAGATGTGTGTCTATGGTCCACCACTTGCAATACTAACGAAGCCAGTATAAGAGATGTGTTGGGTTGCTACGAGTTCAATGTCTTTAAGCCTACAAAGGGGTTGTGAGAGTGTCCATATGTGGGTCAACATTTTTCTAGGATAGTGAAACAACTATATTCTGCTCTTTCGGCTATTAGCTTGAGTTCTCTATGATTTGGTGAAGGTTTACGAAGTCCTAGGGATACTTGGGTGCTCACGACTTCGGAGGTTTTGCATCGCGTCGCATTGTGTTGAGTGATAGCGATGAAGCCTTTACATAAATCGCAGGATGCTATTTAATCAAAGGGATTCTGAGAGTCCTGAGAGTTTTCGGATTGTCAACAGCACTAACGAAAAGGTCTACGTAGTGATCTCCGTATATGTTAGTGTCCCATGATTCCAGTAGTCAGTCATCAAAAGACATGGTAACATCATCGCAGGTCTTTCAGAAGGTCACTGGGACCTGACCTTCACTGGACTTACTGAGGGCTCGCTCTATTATGCGAAGGATGTGAACTTGTTTGCTTTAAGTGTTTGGTTAAAGGCTGGTTGTTAAGTGCAGGTTTCTTGTTTTTGGTTGGAGGTAAGATGGTCGAAGTGAGATATGGAGGTGAGGTGAAAGTTATCGAAATCAGCTGGAGATCTATAGGAGTACGTGAGATCGTTGATATCTTCGATGATGAGATGCGAAAGCGTTACATCGCGAGCTAAATCATGGTGGAGTTAATGGATCTTGAAGTTGTATGTGTGAGGTGAAAATGAGACGTAGAAAGTTTACACTGGGAATCACTGCGACGAGGAAAAAGGCGATCAGAAATCCTTTACATCAAATACTACGTGAATATGAGATAAAGCTGAATAATGATGAGAAGAATGCGGTCGCGAAGGTTAAAAGCACTCATTTCTACAATAACGATAACTTTTAAAACAATACTGGAGTGGAGATATACAATACGAGTGGAAGATGACCAAGTAGAAACGACATACTGACTGCAGTTCTGCTCTCGAAAGGTTTGAAAACCATATAATCGAACAAATGGCGTCTAATAAGTGAAGAAGAAGGCGCTGAAAAGCATCATTCGTGAAGCTAAAGAACTTTGAAGACAAATTGATAAGCATCTACTGAAAAGAAAGTTCTGAAAGAACGCTTTTGACGACTTGACGCCTAATCAATCAATACATCGAAGAAGATTTCAAAATGACGAGAGTTTAAAGATAGCACATAAACAAGCGAGGCTACTACCTGAGTCATGTTCTCCGCTAGCATGTAATCGTGACTCAGACTATCCTGAGCACAGGTGAGCCGAGGAGAAACTGAGTTGCATAGACTAACCTAGCATGAAGCGCAACAGATTTCTTTACTCATGAGGAAGCATGCAGTCGCACTCTTGTGACATTTCATCATCACATCATATGACCGGAGTTTATTGACGATATAGTGTAATATCCCAAAATAGAGTTATGCAATATTGGGAAATATGTACGTATGCTAAATTGGAGTTACAAAAAGGTAATCAACTCATCAAAATGTGCGTGGAACACCTGTCCATCATATTATAATCACAACATCGAGGCCATGTCTTCCCAGGGAAAGTGCAGTAAAGAGCAATAATGTGAGCCCCAAAAAGTTATTTTATAAATATCAGTTACTGAGAGTTTGAAAAATAATGCGTCCCTTATAATATGTAATAAGGGCCTCTCTATGCAAAATATTTTTGAGAAAAAAATGTCTTTTGCCTAGTTAAAAGCAGTACCTCCTTTTCTCCAGCTTGACTTAAAGAAATGATGGAAACCCAAGGCTGCTACAGAAAAAGTACTTGTGAGAAGGTGGCTGTGTCTTGGTTCTTGTTATTATCACAAATATAGAGAAAAAATATGTCTTCTCATGTATTAATCAAATAAGCTCAAAATCGGACGATCTAGTCTCTTTTACATAAATCCAGAGACGACTCGACGAGGTTTCTTGAGCGGAAAAAGATGTGCAAGGAAGAAATGTTGCTTAGATACGCAAATAGCTGAATCCGTCGCCATAGCTGAAGCTCTGCATAGTAATGGCTGCACTTTACGAATAAATTTTACAGTAGACTCTTCTCTAGCTCTCGAAAAAAGGTTCGATCCTCACTCTTGAAACAACTAGCTCATAAAGTGGGAGTTTTAACCTCCCACCGCACATCTTAAGACATAACGCATCTTTCTCGAAGGGAATGTGTTTTTCTGAGAGATCAAATACTTGACGCTCAGGATCGTAGAAAATTCAGCTCGAAATCTCCTCTTAGATTTGTTAAACAAGATCTCCCAAGAAAAGAATAGGGAAATCCACATAGTAAAAACACTCCACACTAAACATTGCAACAAACTTATCTTGATAGCCAAAGTATGCAAGAAGTATTAAAGTGTACCACAAAATGCCGACCTTCGATCAGTGCATATGGTTCCATCCCCGTCCATTATAGATTGATGAGCTTCATACGAGGTCACCCCATTATGAGGTTGCTGCATGCAAAGGCTTCTCCACAATCGATCATGCATTGATGGCATTAGTCATGCTTATCTAGTTTACGACCTTGGTTTGATTTATTTCAATATTCTGCAGGATGCATGGCGAGTCTTTCGTGCCTTGTCTCATTTTCACCACTCGGAGGTGTACTTTCATTTTGGCTATCTATCAACATGAGTCTTCCTTCACATTGAAAGTGTCTTGTTAGGATCTCCCACTCTTTCATATAAAAGCTATTGACTTGGTCAAAATTGACTTTTTCCACACATTTTAGGCCGTTCACACAAGTGGATAGCTTGATACGGTTACTGCAGTGATCCCTTTTCACGTTGTGTGGGATCCTCTACTTAAGCATGTGTATGAGCTCTCCTTTGCCCAATCGTAATCTAACTAGGTAAACAAAAGAAAAAATTAATATTCCTATTGACGCATGCTGTAAGAGATATTGCGGTCTTATCCCCCTCCCAGATTTCTTGTCATCAAAGAAACAGCTTTGCCACGGTAGCTTTGCAAAATCTCCCCTCCTACTCTTGGGGCCTCTTCCTCCA
The DNA here is from genome assembly GCA_034641835.2 of Pinus albicaulis. NCBI lineage: Eukaryota > Viridiplantae > Streptophyta > Pinopsida > Pinales > Pinaceae > Pinus > Pinus albicaulis. Next base: position 967,821,886 of record CM076571.1, on the reverse strand, counting down.
TTAGTCTCCACCATTGCTTGATTTTTATGCTGCGACTACGGCTCCTCCTAATGGTTCTTCCCGAAGTGTGACATGAGTTGGCCTTTGGTCGACGAAAAGCAAATGGCCCTCCTACATGAAATAGGAGGCGTCACATGTGGAAACACTTCTTGCTGATCGTAAGCCTCCTCAAGATAGAAGTGACGACAATCATGGAATTTCCTCATCGATGAAGGACTCCCGAAGCTCCCATGATATCATCCAGATGAAAACGAATCACCTCCTGACACTTGGTAATTGGTAGAAATAGCTCCTTCTAAATTCTCATGAGAAGGTATTTCCCAAGTTCTCCACGAGAGCAAGTCAATACTTCGGCTTCTCTCACGCAAACTAAATTGAGAACTACTTCTAGGCAGCCATGCCTCTTCGCATGCTCTATGACTACTATGTAGTCCTAAAAAGCGATGTGGAGAAATTTCTTTCAGGACACATCCGCCAATGTGTCTTCGCTTCCAACTATGTCCTCCGCAAAGATAAGAACATTTAATTTTTCAGCATGTGGAATCATAATTGGACTCATTCTAGGCGCCATGTGAAATAATGGAGAAGGACTAATGATCTCTCAAAGGTCCAACCGTGACGCGATTTTACTCCACGCTACTTTCCGCAGGATATGGTCGACTAAGTGTCAACACTTGCCTTTTCCTACCATCCTTCTCGCATGCTTGGAGAAGGTACGCTGATGGTTGGTGTTGGTGAATCATAGCATAAAGCGATACATCATCTCTCCTAAGATCTCCAAGGAATGAGCTAATGTCACCTTTGTTCATGGCAGAAGTGGCTCATAGAAACTCATAGAGGATAGATTGCCTCCTCTTGGAGAAAAGCCACACATGAAGTGTTAAGAAAAATGCAAGCATATGGTAGATACGGCCTAATCGTGGCAATACAAAGTTGCATCATACTACTTGATTCAAATCGGTGGGGTAACTCATGGATGAGCGTCTTCTTGCACTCGATGAATAAAAAGGTAATAGTAATGTAACTCTTCAAGAGCTATGTTCCTCCTCAACCGAAGAAAAATGATCTACACACTATCTTCATATACGGAAAGTGCATCTCCTCTTCTGAAGTTCACCCACATGAATCCATCTAAGATAATGTATGGCAATGTTCTGGTGAAAATCGAGTTGGTTGCAACACTAAAGATCATGAGCAGTATTAGTAGTTTTATTATTGAGTTTGGAGATCTTTAGTCAGTAGATCTGATCATGAACATAAATGATTCCATTAACTTCTGTATACTTCCCATCCCGTACTTTTCCACATCAAATATGCATGTGAAGAGGTCCTTGGAATATTCCATCGAAGTTGGGACTCAATAAGGATCTGAGGCTTCCCAACATTGACAATGTTAGCAGAAGTCCTAAAAATGGAGAAGTGTCTGACCATATGATGGCTCTCCTCCTTGTCATGCTTGATGTCAAAGTCAACACGTTGGAAGTATTCTACGAGTTTCTTTGTTTCGCCTCTTGTGACACTGATCTTTCAATCGAAAAGATTGGCGCTTGGGATATTTCATCCTCGCTTTGAAAGGTTACATCTACTCTCCACTACGAGTTTTTGATCTGCACATCTAAGAATGGAAATCTCCTTCTTGTCATGTCGAGAAATTTCTACGTCCTCATATTGGAGTATCTTTTGTTTCATCGAGGCATATGGAGGTGGTCTTTTGATACCATGCTCATATCAACACATATTTACCGAATCTCTTCTTTCTGGTGCAAATGAGATGAATGGAAGATACAGAAAGCAATCAATTTCGAGAGAAAATTGCTTAGCTTTCCATCAACTTGATTCTCGGCGTTGTAATGGCTCCTTTCAAAGGTCTCTTACGAGCTCTGGCATGTTCTTTGCCACGTAGTTGAGAGAGAACACTTTAGCATTCTTCCGGTCGGGGTACTCCCAGGTGGGGTGCCTCCCATCTGAGATACGATCCAAGAGCATAGAGTGAGGATATAGATGGTGTGGTACGGTGATTTTCCTTGCCTTCATTGCATAGACTTGCCTTCTTTGCGCATCAATATTTTGGAAATAAAGAGTGTATACTACTCTCATCATATGGTGCTGCCTCCCCTTTATCTTCTGCGATATGCAAATTCGCGCCATTTGATAACAATGGCACATCTGTCTTCTTACATGTGTTGTGCTTTCAGCACTCCACTTATACGAGATTCGATCGAACTCCTTGCAAAGAGATGCGAGGAGTTTCTCTCCTTGGAACAATTACCATCCCTTCCTCCTCTCCATGGAGTTCTGATTGTGCTCTCTTTGTTTCATGGCGTTGCCATTGTCCTGAACTTCTATCTCTTCCTTCTCCTCAAACAATTTAAAAAATGCCTCATCGTCAACGAAGACCTTAGATCTTGGTCTTCTTTTGAAGGAGGAGTATCCATGTCTTCTTCGTGAGAAAGTTCTTCATTCAATGGAGATGTTACGCTCGGCAAAGGTATCCAAACAATTTACATCCTCTTCAATACTCTAATGGAGTTTTTCTATAGATCCTCCCCAACCACAAAGTTAAGCATGATATGGTTCGATAGCACTCCGGAGAAGGTGTTTTGCATGGTCTTTCATCCAAACCTTTCCTACTATTATTTCGATGAACTTTGAATAATTGATGTATTTGCATTCTTTAAGGAAAAATGAGTTCAAAGCAACCACCAGGCATAATAACTTGCCCATCAAAATGTTGTGTCCTTTACTTTGCAGTGGCCTCGTTACGGGAGCTTGATGTTGTGTTGCCGCATGGGTGTCTAGCTCATTCACCAAGCCTATTTGGTTGCTAATTGATCCATCCAAAAATAGATGAAAAAGTCTACCCTCCCTGCTCGCTTCTTGCTCCCTTGTACTCCCTTTCCTCCTTAACACGGAAAACCCTTCGGAAGTTCAAGTGATCTTTAGACTCTGAGATTGAGACTTCATACTCTTACAAATACTCACCAAGAGTCTCTCTCTTTGGCATCTCCTTTTCTTCCTCTTCATAAGAGAAAGTTGATGATAGAACGTTTAGTAGATCTGATGATATGTTGGGTGCTCATATCCATAAGATGGGGACTTATAACCTTCCTTGTATAGATCTTATAGTTCTTGTTGAGATATTCACGTATACCTCCTCATTTTCTTTCTGATGTCTTTGCTTCTACTACGTGATTTGGAAGAGAAGTTTTTGAGAACCTCTTTTCTCTAGACAATAAAGGGTTTTCTTTGATCCTCTTGCATATCTCCTCTTCCATGAGTACTCCATAATGGATGAAAGAACATAAGGGCTAGAGCCAACATTAGATGTCCTGTAATATCCCAAAATAGAATTTCTACAATAGTGATATCTTTAAGATATTCCTAAATTAGAGTTACAGCAAGTCATCAACTCATAAAATGTGCATGGAACACATATCCATGATATTATAATCACAACATCGAGACTATGTCTTCCAGTGGGGAGAAGTCAGCAATATTGGCCCCAAAAACGTTATTTTCTAAATATTAAATCATAAAAGTGAAAAATAACGGTTGTATCCTTAAAGATATTTAATAAGAACCTCACATGAAAAAATATAAAAAATGTCTCTAGTTAAACATGCTCTCCGCTACCAACAGCTTAAAATAGTGACGAGATTGCTGAAAACGAAAGTGCTCTAGAAGGTGGCACCTACGACTTTCTTGAGGTTATACTTAGAAATATAGAGAAAAAAAATATATCTTCTCATGTATTAATCAAATAAGCTCAAAACTAGAATCTAGTCTATTTGCATAAATCAAGATGACCGTGATGGTTTCTTGACAGATGTAAGGAAGAAGCCATTTGTAGATCTATGGCTGAATCACGATGTATAGCGTGAGCTCATGTAAGAATAGCTGAACATGAAAATCAGTGGCTATGTAAAATCTTCTCCTAAACTCATCAGGAAAAAAGGTGAGTCTCTACTATGGGAAACTAACTCATAAAGTGGTTTGCCGCTCACCTTTGATAAAAATAGTTTCTTGAGAGGAAGATGTGTTTTTCTAGTAAATAGTAAACACTGTGATAGACTGGAAAGAAATTCAGCTCAAAAATCTCCTCTTATATCTTAAACAAGATCTCCAGAAAAGTGGGAGATCCCAGATAGAAAAGCACTTTCACTAAATGGTGCAACAAGCTTAGCTAAACAACCAAAGTATGCAAGAGATTCTACAAGAAAATATATATCTTCAATCATGACCATGGTTTTCCATCCCTCATTATATAGTTGATGAGCTTCTCACCAGGGTCCCACCCCATTATGGGGTTGCTTCCGTACGAGAAACTTCTCCCACCAAAAATCATGTTGTGTTATTAGTCATGATTATCTATTTACAACACTATTTGATTTAGTCAATCTTAGCATTTTTGGATCAAACCTATTGAATCTTCATACCTTGTCTCCTTTCACACTCAAGGTGTCTTCATTTTGACTAGCTAGATTGATCTTCATTCACATTGACATCTTTGTTTGGATCGATCTTCATCTCGAATATTGTTGACTTGGTCCACTTAAATTTTCCACATTTTGAGCACTGTTCACACAAGTGGATACTTTATCCAGGTTACTACATGATCCCCTTACACGTTTGTAGAGGATTTTATTCCTACTCCAGCATCTTATAGGCACTCATTATGATTATTCTATCTAACTGAATTTTAAAGAAAAATTAATATTCACTATAGCTACATGCTAATTTAGGAATATAAACATATAGAAATATGGACATATGAAAAAACAGAAAAAAACATGAAAGAAAAATAAGAATACTTCACCACTAACTAAGCTTAGGAATCCCGCAAGCAAAAGCCTTCATCATTATCAACACGAGGCAAATCATCCACAAGCTCCAACACTAGATTGTTCATCACACAGAAAACCATGTATTGCTCTAAAAACACACCAAACCCTGTTTACAGTGAATACTCATGCTATATAATACCGAAGGATAAAAAGCCTAATATATCATCTAGAGTCTATTGGCTAATCGGAAATATCTATACATTCTTAGACCTTCACAAAATTTAAGGCACAAAAATATCTAAACAAATATCTTTTTCGAGCCATATATGGCAATTAAAGTGAATTTTCAAATACAGAAAATCTATCAAAACTTTGCTAAAGCTCACATTATTCATATCAACAGTAGAAGCGCCTACTTTAGTATCAAAAGTAGGTATACCGAACACGACAGAATGGGAAAAGGTAGGTCTTGTTGTGAAGTGTTTTGGAGACCTTTCGATGTAGGAAAAACCTCTGTGATGGCTCATTGGAAAGCCCTTGAAGTCCACTTCCAGGATATAACTATTTATTGAATCTAACCTTTAGAAACCTATCAACGGCATTCAAAGGCATGAGAGCGCGGCACATGTCCGCGACGGGCGGAATGGTGAAAAAATAGATGTGTTTTTGACCATTTGGGACCAAAACAACTCTCACTTGGGATATTTCTGAGCATGCTATATGGATGATGAGGAATCCAAAAATGAAACATCTCCTCTTATGATGCTATGGGAAAATCATACGCACGTGTGTGTTGCACTCCCTAGCCTCAAAATTTGCAAAAAACAAAAACTTGTTCAATTTCTCCCCAATTTTGGTGGATGAGTGCCTCATGGGTCTTGGGAGACTAGCTTTGAGAAGCTTGGGAAAAAATATAAAAGCTATCTTGGTCTCCTCCTTTGCATGGACCTCATTTTGGGAATTTTGAGGTTTTTCCTTGAAATTTGCTTTCTTCGTGCATTGCTTAATGCCATTCTCCTACTGCTGAAGTCCATGTTTTGGCCTTCTCGACTTGGCTTTAAGGTGTAAGTTACCCTCTGCAAGCCATGATTTCCTATCATGCTCAATTTCCATGATAAGGGAGTTTAGTGAGGAAATTATTTGTGCTAGGGCTGATTCTGACTTCTTCTTTCACTATCATATGCTTTCCTAAGACCCATAGTTCTAGGTATTCTTCTAGTTTGACCCTCTTCATCACTACTCTCCTCATAAGTTCCCATGAAATCCTCTAACTTTCTTATGACCTTTGAGCCTCTGCGATACTTGAGTGTCTTTAGTGCTAGATAGCTGGTGGCCACTCATCTATTTGTTCATCGAGTGAAGATAAATGACATCTTTAGCTCTCTCTAATTAACTTCCAAGTCCATGATTTGTGCATTCATCTTATGAAAGGAGAGTTTTCAATTCTTGTTTCATTTCCTCCATCAAATGTCCATGTGAATGGGTTCAAACTCCCTTTCCTCTTCAGATTTCTTCTTTCCTCCTTTTGCATTTTTCTTACCTTCTGTCAATCTTTTTGAGTTGAGGAGGATAGCATGGCCCCTTTCCCTTTGGAGGCGGAGCATACGTATCGCTCTCCTCTCTGATAGGTGAGGGGAAAGATGCAACAAGTTTCATAGAAAACCTTGATCATTAGTGACCTTAGGACTTCTTTTCTCCTATTGGATGAAATGTTGTATGTGTATCATGTACCTTGCTCTTATTTGTCTTGAGTTACTTTCGCTATCTCTTATGCTAGCATCCCTGCCGAACCCTCGGAGTTTTGTCATCCTGTGTTTTAATGCAGTAGGGGTGTCTTCATCATTTCTTGGTACATCTTCATCTCATTTCTTTTTACATCTTCATCTTAAACTCGCCTTTATCTGCTATTTTTCTTTGTGGGAGTCTTTATCATAAGCACTCTCATTAGTCCCTCTTTACTTCTATGGTCACTTTATTCCTCATTAGATGAGTTTTATTCACTTCTTTTCACTGTTGTCTTCTTTGTCTTGCCTATGGTCTTCACCTTCAAAGCTCAAACTTCTGTTTCATAACTTGCATCATCTTAATTTTTGTTTTCTATGCTTATTAGCTTTTCATTATAATTTGTCCCTTCTATCCTTCATGTATGCTATCCTCTTGGATGGCTTCTTCATCACTGTCTAATTCATTACCCTCATTATTGGGCTCTTGTCCTCATTTTTTTTCCCACATTGTGATAGCTCCTTTGTCTCTTGGCTTCTTTTGCCATCTTTACGTTGCTCTTCTTTGTCCATCTTCACTACTTTCATATGCCTCCTCTCACTGTCCATACACATTTTTAGGGTGTCATATTCTTCATTTTTCTATTTCTTTGCTTGAATGTCATTTGTTTGTTTAACTATCATTGGAGCTCCTCTGCTTTGGTATTTTTCTAGCTCAACTATTTTCCTCTTCTTTATATGCCTTTGTCCTGTATCTCGAGTCATCTTCTTATCATTTAGCTGCTGTTTTAGATCTCTCTCTCGCTTTAGTTCAGTGTTTTCAGTCATGCATTACTCATTGTTTTGATGTTCCTCTTCTATACATCAGTCAGTCTCTATATCTCCGATGCCATATTTTTCATCATTTGGCCACTTTATTTTCACTGTCCTCTTTGCTCCGTCACGATTTTATTCACTTTCATCTTCCTCTCCTTCACTTCTTTCTTACGCTTTCCTCTTCCTCTCCTTCATTGCTTTCTTCACTTTCATCTTCCTCTCTTTCCTTGCTTTCTTCATATTCTTATTTTTGCGGAGAAGGTCAGAGGAAGTTGTTGGGAGATGGTTCAGTGTGAAGGATGAAGCATGGTGCGAGTGGAGGGTGATCGAGGTGTGTGAGGAGGAAAGTTGAAATGATGATGGGAAGACTTTCTCAGAAGGGAGAGGTTTGTGAAAGTGTGAAATCATCATGATGAAAAAATTTACTAGGGATGCCTTGATGCTCTGGTTAGTGTAAAACAATCATTTTGATGAGACAATGAGCTTAGTGCTGCAGGAGGGGCCTCTTTGTGATGGAAAGACATTTTTCTCAATAATTTACAAGGTAGTAAGAAAAATGTAGTAGCTTAGTTTTGGTGTAGAAATGAGCAAGTGCATGATCTTATGTAGTAGGAATGACTGAAGAGACATACCTCTCATAGGTGAAATGTTCATAATAAGTCTTCATTGGGGGAGAATATATATCCAACAAATGAGAAAAGGGAACATGGTTTTCACAACCCGACTTGAAAACTTGGTTTCAAAGAATGGAGTGATAATATGTCCGGATACATACGTGAGATACCTTTCCTCCCATGCGAGGTATTCCGTGTAGCCCATAGAGATGGCGTGTGATTAGTCAGCTCAAACTTCCTGGCTAGGTATGCCCTCAGGTGGTTATGAGATTTAGGGAAAAAGAAACTTGGTCAGCAGGGTGACTCTCTGGATCTATGCTCTCTCTGAAACTCGCAGTACTTCTTGCTAGCAGAAAATAGGAAACTGTAGTAGGAGAGGCTATACGGTTGCTGATGTATTATAGACTCCAAAACTATTTGGCTTCCCACCTGCTCTGCTTGCTCTTTGGGACCTTTGTTCTCTCTGCATCAGCATTTTCCTTCTCCGAGACATTTTGTCACTCAGTGTTAGCTACGGTGTGTGGATGAATAGATGTTTTTCAATTGTATACGTACGCAAACAGGGACATACTTTCTTTCTTGGGTTTTTTCAAATTCACTTTAAGATATAACCTCCACTGCCTCATATGTTTTTGCCTTTTAGTGATTTTTCAAAGAGCGAGTAAAAAATTCTGAAATACCTATCGAATATTCTTAGAAACGGGAAAAAAGACGACGCAAAAAGACATTTGGCTGAGAAGATGTGGGCGCCTCTGCATGGTAGTTGAGGCTCTAGCAGACGAGGCGCGGCGGCCTGGACACCTCTGCACGGCGAGTTGGGTCTCTACTAGCCATTCTTTGAAAAAACTCTTGTCGGGCAACTCCTAAATGGCTGGGGGCTGAGCAGTTCTTTCTATCCTGTGTGTTGTTTTTCCTCAGACGAGGACTAAGCACCGCTTGTCGTGTGTGTCGGGACGACACTGGGCTTTCTTGAGAGTGCAGCATGGGTCGGTCGAGCGCCTCACGAACTGTCATCGAGTACACAAGCGGAAGCCTCTTCGCATTTGTTTCTCTGGCGTGAAACGCCTTTTTATCAGGGTCGGCTCACATAGAGTGTATGGGAAGTCTCTCCTGGGGGCCTGCTGTATAATTTCCGCAGAACGCGGCGCCCAAAATTTCTACTCGAAAAATCTTTCAGGGTATCTTTGGCAGCAAAGCCCTCAGCTCCTTTGCAAAATAACCAAATGATGATTGAAGATGTTTACTTGAGTTTGTTCATACTGACAAAAGCATGGAGATAAAAAGCCACTTTACTAAAGGGTTTTATTTTTTGTTCTCCTTGCTAATATACTCTTTTTCCTACTTTTATGGTAGTGTCATAAAAAGTAGTATTTTGATCTCTCATTTCTTTTGAGGTTTGGCCTTTTTTCAAAAACCCTTTGCGCCGATGTGATGTTGCTAGTTTCTCATTTTACATATTGAACCTATGCATCTACATCCTTTTTTCATACATGGATAATTGTTGTAAATAGAGAATTTGGTGTCTTTACACTAATATCTTTTTCAATCTTTCCTTTGGTCATAGCAAAAATAATGCACTAACAAACTTTAGAAATTATTCCCGAAACGTCATCTTCAATCTCGCTATAGTCACCCAAAGGTGACTTTTACGCTCGACTTTATTTATTGAATCTTTTATTTGTGCATAGTTGTGCTCACGTGCCACATACTTGAGGATCTTATACATGGGCTCTTTGTCTGATGCATTCTGCAACAATTTGTCCATGGTATACATGATCTTCTTTATGAACTTGGACCTCTTGTACTTTTACTTCTATATAATTTCATTTATGAGTTTAGGCTTCTCCTTTGCATCATTGTATCGTTAGCATCATAAAGCATTCTCTGTGAAATGCTACTTTTACATGGGAAAACTATCTTTATGGAGACTTAATGCTTTGATCGGAGGTGCCTTGAGTCTTTGATACCCTGCTGACATTCAAGGCATAGACTCGTCTGCACTGGATTTCACCTTTGAGAATATGTGAAATGGTAAGTATTAGGCGAAAGCAATGTAACCCTAGGGACCCTGTATGACCTGAGTGGGATTATGTTTTTGGACGAGTGTTTGGATGAGCTTGAATTAGGGTTTGGAGGTAACAGCAGGGGTTTGACACCTTAATGAATTTCCATCCTGAACAAATAAAAACTTTGATTTATCTAAGAAACAAAAAAGATTTTTAAAATCACCACTACTGGGCACTTGCCCAAGTAGGGAAAAGTAGGTTACTTGGCAAACCAAGGTGTGAAAACGAGGGGCAGGAAAACGACATAGTGTTAAAAGGAGAGGTGCGCAAACATGGTGAGTGGGAGAAATGGGTCCATGATTTGGTCTTGAGGAGTGATAGGATTGGCATAGCATACCAGGTAGTGAGGATAGTTAAAAAGTCATCCTGGGATAATGAGGCGGTGAGATCTCTAGACCTCACAAGACTGTCTTGGATTTTGTTTCTAAAGCAACTGAACAAACATTTCAGTCATGCTAAATAGATGATTTCTTGATGAATAACACTCCCTCTAAGTGTTTTTCAATTGTGGAATGATTTTACATTGTGTTACTAAGTGTTCATATAAAGATAATGTTTAGCTCATATGGGACATCTCCAGTGAAATTCCAAATGATTTCTCTAAAAAAGAAAGATTTTTATTCTCATGGATATAGTGAATTTTCATGTGATGATGAGGTAGATAATGAATCTAACTCTAACCTTGATTACAAAAATCACGATGGATCTTGATGATAGAATATCAAATGAATCAGACAATTTATGATTCAAATAATTTGATGGATGCATTGAAATAATTTTACAACCTCCAAAATATAAAAAATACCAAAGGAAATAAAGCAAAGTCATGAGGAGAAAGAAAAGTAGTTTGGTTGAATAAATGACCCGGTGAAAGGTTCATCTAGAATAATCTAAAAGAGTGTAGGAAGTACAAAGAAACAACTTTGAGAGAAGAGGCACTATAGGAAGGTGGAATCAGAAATTTTCAGGACTAAAAGAAAGAACTTGGAAATCGAGTATCAACTATACCTAAATATCAAACTTGCATAGGGATTTGAAACTTTGGAAAAAATTATTGATGGTTAACATTCTTTGTTATTCAAGAAAATTATTAAAGATACATTGCAAATCATAATCAAAATAACAGATCGAGATCTGTGATGAGTGTAAATAGACATAGGTCCGAGGTTATGTCAATGTCGTAAAGAAGTTCAACGATGTCGAAAGAAACAAGGCTCAACAAGTAGGGATGAATCAAAGCTACATTTAAAACAAAGGAGAAACCAAGATCGCGAGAGGAAATATTTCAATAATCAGAGATAGAAATTAGGTACTCCAGGTACTCATATTTATTCTATGGTCACTAATTTTCTTGTTATAATTTTGGTCACTCAAGCTATTCAACTATAAAACTATCAAGACTAGAGAAGAAAGATCAAGTATGATCTAAATAAATCAATAGATTCTCCAAAGATCACCCTAGTCATGATTTCTCTCCTCTTATGGATAAATTTAATTCTCTATATGCAAATAAATTTCAACATGAGGGGAGTAGATACAAAAGCGAATTAGTACCTTTTGTACAACATGAGGAAAATACAAAACCTCCTAAAGTTTGAACAAGAGATAATTCCTCTTCTAAAATTTTGTTTTAGCTCTCTTATGATGAGGATCAAGATAACCTATGGAATGTTGAAAGTGGCTAATAAAGACACATGAAAAAGGTGATAAATAATTTTTCTTTTTATGAAAATTAAGAAAAGAAAAATTTTGTGAATAATGATTACACGCTTCTGTAAATTACTAAGGATATATGAGTTTTAAGAGGTAAAAATCAAGAGAACAAAATGTATTTTTATAGATGGGAGTTTAAAACATAATATGTTGAGTGTCATCCAAATGTGTGACCAAGAAATGAACATATATTTAGGTCCAAAGGATGTATAGGGAAAAACGTAATCAAAGCAACACAAATCCAAATAATGTATATGTCATTGAATGTGAGCAAAGTTGTTATTTGGGCAGGGCGAAGAAAAGTTGGATATGGAAAAAATAGGCGAGACATCTCATTTTTCGATTTCAAATATTTAAACTAAAGGACAAGGGATTTGTTCATGAAATACCAAATATATTCCACCTAAATATAGTGGCTGTGATTCTATCAATTTGGTAGAAGTGAAGGGTTCAATTAAAGAAAGAATATTATTTATAGAAACTTGAAACTAATCCAATATATGCTTATGTGGACCAAAGAAAGAAATATCCTCGAGGGTGAGAAATAATTTATGCTCTTAATTGATGACTACACTATAATGTGATGGGCTAGCTTGCTAAAGCTTTAAGATAGCATTTGAGAAATTTAAGATATTCAAGGCTTTGGTTGAAAATAAATGGATCTAAAATAAAATGACCTCGGGTTTGATAGAGGGTAAATTCATATTAGATGAACAACTCGATGTTTATAATCATAATGGAATCAAAAAGACAATTCTCTATAGCAAAATCCTCGGCAAAAATGGAGTTGTTGAAAGAATGATCATAATTGTTCAAAAAATGGCTCATGTGATGCTTGATGAATGCAGGTGCCTCTTACCTTTTAGGGAAAATAAGTACAAATACCGTTTAAACATACATAATAATTCTATGAGGGTTACTAGTGAAAAAACACCATATTAGTTATGGTAAGGCATACGCATCAATAAGTACAAGAAGATATTTGGAAGCGAAGTATATATAAAAAATGTTAATAAAATTAGAAAATTTGAACGAGGCTAGAGAAGAAGCATTCTTCGGATACTCTTCTAGAAGAAATTAGAGGTACAAATGTTACAATAAAATACTTCACAAAATTTTTGAATGCATCATGATCTTCACAGTAGATAGAAAGATTTGTATGTCCAAAAATACAAACACAATGCGACGATGAGCCTCAGACAAAGAAACATCGAAGAAATTGTATGGAAAGAGAAGATGAAATTGTTAGAGAATAAGGCAGAGAAAAAATTATCTAGAAGGTATGTACATTATCTAAAAAGTCAAATACTAGGTGATAAAGAGGTTGGAGTGCAAACTAGATGAAATTCATTCGTTCATTGGTTCATCTTATCTTCTATCTTTACTATCTACAAGTGAACCTTACTACGAATTAGTCGATCAATATGAATGTTGGATTAAAGGCATGCATGAAGAACTTAACCAAATCGAGAAAAAACCATACTTGGGAACTTGTTCCAAGGCCATAGAATAATGATGTAATAGGTACCAAATGGATATTTACAAATAAGCTAAATGAAGACGAAGGTAATGCCCAATAATGAGGCATGTATTATCTACAAAGGGTATGCAAAAGCTCACAAGGCGTGAATTTTGAAGAAACCTTGCACTCGATGTCTCATCTTGAAGCCGTCAAAAATATTCTTAGTGTCTCTCGGCTTCCTCTAAACAAAATTTCGTCATATACGGATGTTAAGTTGACCTTTTTGAATGGGGATCCGGAAGGATGAACTATAGATTAAAAAACACAGAAGGTTTCATGCTTGGAAATGACAAAGATATTGTATGTAAACTTAAAAAAGGCCGTGTATGGAGTTAAAACGAAGCTCCTCGAGGTTGATGCTACTAGTTAGAAAATGTCTTTGGCAATAGGGTTTCAAGAAAGGGTTGGTTAATAGAAACTTGTATATCAAAGTTAATGGGTGTAAAATTTTAGTGGTAGTTGTATATGTTGATGATATTATATTTAGGTAGAAATATTGACTCAATGGGTCAAGGTTGCATTAGTCATGCAAAGAATTTGAAATGTCGCTGCTTGGTGAGCTAATGACATCTATGTATATTACAAAGTACATCAAACCCAAGGATGACATCTTTCTTTCTAAAACAAAGTATCTCAAATATATATTGAAATTTGCGATAGGGAGATTATAAAAGGCGTATAGCTATGTGTATGGTAGCAGGAGTTGTAATCTTAACAAAATACAACGAGTCTCAACTATCAATCAATTTTGAATTTCAATAAATGATTGGGTTTCTTCTCTACCTCATAGGAACTATACACGACATTATACATATAGTTGGCACTTAGTGGGGTGTTTTCAAGCTAATCTAAGGAGAATCGGCTCAAAGTAGTCAAAGATAATAATCAAATTTTTGTAAAGGGACCTAGATCCTGGACTTTGGTATCCAAGAAAGCGCATAGTTTTTAAGCTTCAAGCCTATCGTTGATGTTGGTATGGCTAAAGCATGATAACTAAAATTATAGTGGTGCTACCTTCTTTTTAGGAGAGTTCTTAGTATCTTGGTTTAGCCAAAAGTAAATCTCTATGTATATCTGTTGAAGCATAGTATCTTGAAATTGCAACATGTTTCACTCGAGTTTATATGCATGATTAAAAATATCCAAGATATTCAAGTCCATGTCCACAACCGATTTTCATATATTTCTACAACAAAACAAGTGCCATTAGCATATCCAATCCAATTATGAATTATAAGACTAAACACATACCCATTAAATATCATTTTATCGAAATAGAAAGTCCTGGATCAAAAAGATAAAATTGGAATATGTCCTCATACATCATAAAATTGAAAATATCATTACCAAACCTCTTCCCCATGACTCCTTGGACCATGTTCAACAACGATTTGAGAATTATCTCTTCTTCTTCTATTCCATAATTCCCTTTAGCATTGGCTTAGGGGAAGCATATGGTGGCAACATGGATGTACAAGTCCCATATGACCCTGTGGTGTAGGGGAGCTCAGAGGAGCTATGTCTGCATCTCGAGAGATCACACATTATTTCTATCATGTGTAACCACCTTTCATTTTCTTTTGTAAAAGTCCATGGAACACTTTGTAGTAATTTATTTGATTTAATCGTATAGCATATGTGCACTATATATATAGCCCTGTACAATGTTATTTACTGTCGGTATTAGTTGAATATTCCTCATATCTAGGTACATAAAGTTAAATGGATTGTGTTGGTAGGCTAAATTGGTTTATTTTTTACTACATCCACTTCAAACTCACGACCTGAGACTCTATTTTAATCTTGGAACCTCTCATTCTGTACTATTTAAAATATGTCATTCTTTCTAGCTTTGTATTTTCATATTTCTAAGGTTATCATGGACTTAATTAATTATTTTATGGATTTGTACCTTTAATTTATCTTTTAGAATAATATTTCGTTATTTGGTAAATGTAGCGTAAATATATTAGTAATTATATCCCAGGTAGGGAGTAGGGTGATTACCACTGTTAGCGGTTCTGACACTCGCGTGAACAACTCAATGCTACACGGATATCTCGTTGGATCGGTCATCTCGGGTTGGGCTACAAGAAATGAGAATAATCATCAGATATTAGATATTGAAGCATGCGCAAAGTAGCTTAAGATTGTATTTAGCTACGGTCGAAAAGGCTTATATTGTAACATTATTTAGTAATTTTGTTTATAGTTGCAGACCTAAAGGTTGTATATAATGTAGAGTCGAATAAAGTACTAAACGATGCTACTTTAAAATACTAGTATGCTAATTTTTACAGTGCATCGCCCTAGATTACAGGGTTGGATTTAGCTTATATGTACATTTTATTATTTCATCTAACATAAATGATGCGCCATGATTATTTCAATTTACGTAAGTGATGATTGTTGCAGGCGTGAATTCGTTTCTTAACGAAACAAACAGATTAATAGAGCCATTATCTGTCTCATTCTCCTCTTTTCTCTACATTAAATTAAAGGTGTTTAATGTCGTTTAGATACAAAGCATAATTACATAGTTGTTCAATTCTTTCGCAACTCCTGAGTCAAATTTCATTTCTGGATTTGTTGTGTAATGAGATCCAGTAGTATTAATTCTTCACTAGTACAGTTCACTTGTGTGATTTTCACACCATGCTCGAAAGCGTTCTTCTTTGTGAAATCGTAGCGTTTTTACTTTCACAGTGCACTTTTAGTCATGACGAGTCTATTTGAGTTCATTCGAAAAAGTGTTTTTCTTTTCTTTTTCTTTCATAAGATCTTGATGTGTTTTTGCAAGTGATTGTTTGTTTCAAGATAGAATTATTTTTAATATTAAGAGATTAGACTTAAGAATTAATGGTGCTTTGTTGAATATGAAATAAACGTTGTTATAACACAAGGATCTATACCTCCACTTTACACTCTTAAGGAAATGATCAAACTTCATATTAAATTATTAAGTGAACAAAATTTTGAATTAAGAATATTAAAAAGATAGATCTGATATATATGAATAAGATATCATAGGATAATCCTATTGTCATCATTAACTAATTTCTTTAACTGCATGAAAGAGTTCCTTGTTTGAAGAAAATTGTGCCTTGGCTTTCAAAGTTAATTCTTGTTTTGAGATTAAGTTTGGTTGAAGAATATTTATGCTTTCGGAAGCTATTTTCAGAGTTATGTTTACCTTTGCAAATGTATTTCTTAGTTAACACATTTTTTATTCTTTTCTGAAAGTAATCTGAAACCTTGGTGCAGGCATCTCTGTTCTAGTGTAGGAATCAATATCCTAATATAGTAGTAGAGTTCTCTATTCTTGAGACTTAGATTCCCTGCATGAGGATTAAAATCTTCAGTATAAGTACAAGTACAAAACATACTTCCAGCATATAAAATTTATTCCAGTACAAGCATAAGTTATGGTGCAAGAACATTGCTTAAGTACAGGAATGATAGTTTAGTGCAGGAAGGAGTATTTGTAAAAAAGACAGATACCTTCAAGGGTCAAACTATCAGTTTGTCATACAACTATACTGAAGATAAACATAAATATTCATTCCATAAATCAAGATTTTTTGCAGAAGCTTGAGATTTCCTTTTATTTATTTCCTTGCAAAGTACTTTCTTTCATATTCTAGCACTAGAATTTATTTGGTGTTATTTTCCATGTGATCATTATTTTCGATTCTGCAAGATTGTAATTAAGGAAGTAGGAATAGAGTTAGGAAAATTTCATATAATTTTTTTCATTTCCTATGCTTTGCCTCTAAGTTTTACGAAACCCCCGGGCTGACAATTAAGTGTTGAATAATTCTCTTGAATCGCAATTCTTGCACCCAATATTTTGGCACCATTGCCCAAGAGGTGATTTGAAATTGGTAATAACTATCCATTTTCTGCAATGGGGGTAAGTCTACTATTATTTTTTCTATAGTATGTTTCTATTGTTTGAATGACTTTATAGGTGCTGATTTCTTATTTTAAATCACAACATTTTATTGAGTTTTTTTTTATCATTTGTTTTAGATGAATTCCTAAAAGGGGTAGGGGTCCGAAGCCTAATAGGGGCTGAGGAAAAACTGATAAATCTGAAACTTTTCTTATATTGGGCCTTCTCTTGCAAGAAAAAATTCCAAACAGACATAAAATCATCACAGAGGAATTTTCCACTTGGACTCTAGTGACAGTAGTTCGGGTGTGATACAACCAACGAAAGGGAAGAAGGAGACTATTATACTTCAAATTAAATAAACTCATATTCGACCTTCTCAACCTGTTTAGAGCGGTTTATTTGGAGGTACAATAATGGTTGATCACGAAGACCATGCTGAGGGGATTGGAGAAAGTTAGGCAAATGAGGAACAATCCACCTTTGAATTTCCAATTGTGGATATAGACATAGTTGTGTAAATGAAGAATATTCATCCATCAACTCTTCCTCATTTCTATGGTAAGGTACATGAGGACTCAAATTATTTGTTATTTTATTTTGACATATAATGTAGAAGTTATGCTCACTCCTCAAATGCTCAGAAGTTAAATTTGTTTCCTGCAAATCTCAAGGACTTAGGACTATGTTGGTTCATGGGATTTGGAGGAAACACTATAGATTCTTGGGAGCAGATGAAGCGAGTGGTTTTATTGAGATATCAGGAATATTATAAAACTAGAGAGATGTAGGATGAAATATTCACCATTGTGCAAGGTGATGATGAGACCTTGGAAGATTATCTGGAAAGATTTATGTATACCCTCTAAAGGTAGAAACACAAGTTTGATCTAAGTACTATTAGAACCTTGTTATTACGTGGGCTTACTGATGATTCTACAAATAATTTAAATATGTTAGGACAAGGGAATATTGCTCAGAAACCTTTTGATTAGATTTGTGACCTGTGTAGGAAATTCTCAAGGAATCAGTCTAGATCCGATAAAGGAACTCGAAGAAAAAATAACAAAGCTAAATCTATGGATGCTATGATTATTGGGTTGGAGAACAAAATCGAAAATATGAAAATTTAAATAATGAATATAGTTAGAAAACAAATAAACTCTTTAAAATTTCAACAAAAACTTGTAGAAGAACAAGAGTCATTGTCTATTTTTTGTCCAAAGTGTAGGAAAAATCATCTTTTAAGAGAATTTCCTAATGATGTTAAAGGAACTAATAAATGTGTGATTTGTGCATAGAACCGTGCCACCGAAAAATTCCCCTCCATACCTAGATTGAAAGCAGTATTCGAAGGAGGGAAACCTGAAACTGAGTCATTTCATGTTATGGGAGCATGGAGAAATTAGCCTCAAGTAGGTGCAGGTATGGCTCCTAAACTTCCTCCACATTTTTTTGGTTATAATGCACAACCATATTCCTATCATAATAATAATCAGTATCAACCGTGGCAGCATGGGAACTACTTTCAGTATGGGCATCCTTCCCAATCTTGGAAACGAGGTTGGAGAGGGCCAAAAAATTCACATATTCCTATCCTACACCTATGCAACCATATCCACCTACATATGCACCTTACCCAATGCCACAACCATCATTTCCCCAGCTAAGTCAACCAATGCCACCATTACCTTTACCTCCACCATTCCCACCTCCTCAACTGCCTTCTCAACCCATACCAAATCCAAATAATAAAGTGGTACAAATGATCCACTTGATTAAATCGCTTCTTCCACTCAGTTATCAGTCTATGCCGATTGGGGTAAATGATCTCCAACTGAGATCGAGGAAGGTAGTAACATCAGGAAAAAAAAAGAGCAGCCCATGGTGATTATCGAAGAGAAAAGTGAGGAGGAAACTCATGACCATTCTAGGAGATATGTCACCATTCATCCCATCTCTATCCCTTCAGAGCCTTTTCCATCCTCTTCAAACCGACCTCCCTATCCAAAGAGACTAGTTGTGGAGAGGCGTGACCCCGTTCCTGAGTCTAGTTTCACTTTTGAGCTTAGGAATATTTTCATTAAGGTCCATTTTCTCCAAGCTATCAAAGAGATCCCCATATGTACAAGAATAATTATTTAACTCTGTATCAAGAAGTCGAGAAGGAAAAGAGTAGAGCCTCAATCGATTCAATTTGTTGGAAGTGCAACAGAGTTAATGACATAGTGTGTGCAAATGGAAAAATATACCGACCCTAGAAACTTCATTGTCTCTATTCAGATGTCCTTGTATCCAATGTGCTTATAGACTTGGGGTCAACCATTAATGTTATTACCAAGAAAACCATGGATCAACTTGGGTTGGTCCACATTTTTCCTACTCCTACTGTGCTTGAATTGGAAGCTAGATCTAAAATCAAGTCGGAGGGAGTATTGGACGATTTGGTTGTTTCAATAGACTCTTGGGAATATCCCACAAACTTCATTGTGCTTCAACCAAAGAATCCTGTGGGAGGAAATCCTTTGATCTTAGGATGAACTTGGCTTGCTACGACCGATCCTTAAATTGGATGTTGTTCTGGTGACATGTACATTTCCCATGGAGATTCTAGGAAGAAATTCACCTTATATCTCCCTTCTAGATCTATCCAAGAGCTTTGAGATACCTTATGGCTAGATTACAATAGTGATGAGGAGACTCAGTCTATTTCGATGATACATCATTATACCGAGTCAACTCAGGAGGGTGAGACACGAGACTTCTTGAACAATCTAGATACCATGCCTAGTTTTGAGCCATTATGTCAAATATTTAGTCTGGATTTTCAAGAAAGTCATGATTCCCAACCTTCCCCACTATAGTCTCTAGCAACACCTATTTTTACTCTCTAGCCAAAAACCATTCTTGTTGAGATTAGTCCAGGAAAATATTTACATATTAGCTTAGACCTGGATGCATCCCAACAAGAGCACCTTGTAAAGTTGTTGCAAAACCATCTTGATGCCTTTGCATGGGGATATAAGGACATGAAAGGCATCCCTCTTGAAACTTGTACTCATCACATTTATATTCAGGAGGGAGCCCGACCTATCCAACAACCCCAGAGATGCATGAACCCAACTCTAAGAGACATTGTGAAGGAATATTTGCAAAAAATATTAGATGCTGATTTTATTTATCCTATATCTGATAGCCAGTGGGTCTCTTTGTTGGTGTTAGTCTAGAATAAAGATGGGAAATGACACATTTGCATTGATTACTGATAATTGAACAAATCCACTCTCAAGGATTACTTTCCCCTTCCTTTCATTGATCAGGTGCTTGATAACCTTGTCAGTAAAAAATACTTTTCTTTTTTAGATGGCTTTAATGGTTATAACCAGATTCAAATCGCACCCCGCCATCAATATAAGACCACCTTTACATGCCCATGAGGGGATTTTCATACCGAGTGCTTCCATTTGGGTTTTGTAATGCCCCAACGACCTTTCAAAGGGCACTGCTGGCTATTTTTTCCGACCTTGAGTGCGTAGAGATATCTATGGATGAGTTTTCGGTATTTGGTGATTCATTTTTTGAAGCCCTCAAAAATATAGAAAAAGTGATTTCTCGTTACCAAGAAGCTCACCTTTCCTTGAGTGAAAAAAAGTGTAGATTAATGTGAAAAGTAGGAGTATTTCTTGGCCACCTCATTTCTGGAAAATGTATCCAGGTTGAACCAACTAAAACAGAGGTTATTTTGTGTCTTCCTGCACCCAAAACACAAAGGGAAGTGAGAGGATTCCTGGGACATGCGGGTTACTACAGGAGACTCATTCAGAAATTTTCTAGGATAACTACCCCCCTTTTTCGATTATTAGCTAAAGACAGCGAGTTTTCTTGGTTCACAACCTGGCAATAATATTTTGATAACTTAAAGGAAAAGTTAGTACATGCACAAGTTTTGAGAGGACCTAACTGTTCCCTTCCATTTCATATTTCCTCTGATGCCTTAGACACTACTATTGGTGTAGCTTTAGGACAAGAAGAAAACAAAAAATCCTATGTTATCTACTTCATCAGTAAAAAACTTGTCACCCGATGAATTGAATTACAATGTGAATGAGAAAGAGTTTTTAGCTATGATTTTTTATGTTAATAAATTCAGACACTACATAACAAGATATGAATTCTGTGTGCATACTGATCGTTCTGCAATAAGATATTTAATGAATAAACCAGTGACTAGCGGTAGAGTGAATAGGTGGTTACTTTTTCTTCAGGAATTTAATGTCACTATTGTTGATAGTGTAGGAAAATATAATGCCGTTGCTAATTATATTTCTATATTAAATAATCATAGTGAAGTAATTAGTGTTGATGATGATTTCTCTGATGAACATGTTTTTGCTGTGTCAACAAAATCCCCGTGGTTTGGTGACATAGCCAATTATTTAGTCACTGGAAAGACCCCACCTCACTTATCCACTCATGAAAAGCAGAATATCATACATAAAAGTGTTGCATATTCTTGGGTTCAAGGAGACCTCTTCTATATCAGACCACATCTTATTATCTGTATATGTGTAAGAGAGGATGAAATGTTTGAAATCTTGAAATCTTCTCATGAAAAATCTTGCTGAGGTCATTTCGCTGATAAGATAAATGCATATAAGATTCTACGAGTTGGATATTTTTGGCCTTCCTTGTTTAAGGATGCCAAACAATATTTCAAGAGATGTGTTAGCTGTCAGCGAATGGGCCAACTGAACCAAGCCAATGAAATTCATTTATGTTGTAATATCTCAAAATTGGGAGAGCAACAATACAAGACATAAAACTAGAAATATGAAGAAATATCAATAGATCATTACATGAGACAACAATAGATCCATTCCATTATTATTATAACATAAAAATAGGTACATAGACTTGAGGAAAATATCACTCAAGTTGGGAAAACAAGCCTCCCATGAAAGCATACACCTAAATCTGAAATTTGTTAATACATGAAAGACAAGAATGTTAAAACTACATTGTCTATGAGAGAGTAACAACTGAAATATAGAAATAAATATTTCTGCTGATACAATGCTCCAAAAGTGCTAATACTATAGATATATGCTCCAAAATATATTTCCAAGAAAACCCAGGAATGGTTTCCGGAAATACACACTATACAAAAATAACAGATATGGCTCCTAGGGTTGAATAACCACTGCAATTGAATCAATCATATGAGGTGGATGATATGATATATGATATGGATTATCCTCCTCCAATATATCTCCTAAAGGAAGGGTTTATCCCTACACAAGAAACCCAAATCCTCCAACTAGGGCAATAAACCCAATTCCGCAGCTGCTCTTTAAAATAATGCAATCCTTGAGGGAAACTGTGTTGTAGCTGATGATAGCTACTTGGCCTCCTTAAAAATAGTGAAATGAAGCCCTGAGAACTTCCTCACAAGCCTCCTAGATGAAAGGATGATCCCTCCAATGGAAAACTAGCTCAAAAATTGGAGATCTCTCTCCTCCACTGCTGCAACCCTACAACACAACAAAGATCTGGAATAGATTGCACAGTATATGAGATCGAAGCTTGGCCAAATGCTAGATAGTGGTAATGCAGCTCAAGATAACCTCTCCAAGATAGGGAATCTAAGTCCCTCGAGGATGAGGGTGGGATTTCCGCTCAAAAACAACCTTGTGCTAAATAGCACTACAGACCGAGCTAAACAACAAAAGCATGCATGGAAATGTCACATGACAAATCCATATTTAAAAATCTAAAAATCAATAATACAAATCCATGCCTTCTAATGCTGCCATCCTCTTCCTTTTGTGCTTGGTGAGCTTCCTCACCCGAGTTCCCACTCATTAAAGGAGTTACACTCATGCATACACTCCTCCTAATTGACTACGTTGTCCTCCATTAATCCTCCATGATCTCCATAAAAATGTTTTTTATCTGGTAAACATTGACCCTATCCACATGCTCTAGCCCCTTTTCACACCTAAGGGTGCTTTATTCAACTGAAAATATGATCCAAATTGACATGAGAAGTGGTTTTATTCTTTATAAAGATATTTATGGGTCTCCCTACCCACTTATTCACCTATCTAAGTGACAAAACAAAAGTTTAATATTCCAATTAATTTTGGAATATTACAGTCCTTTCCTCCAAAATGTTGCTTGTCCTCAACCAACTGCAAGGATAGTGCAAAATCTTCCCAATGGGAAACTCCAATCTCCATGCTATCATCCAAGAAAAGTGAGCCATTCTTGGTAGCTCATAGAAACAATCACCAATCCCGTGATTCTGCAATGTATGGGGGCTACATGGTTGAAAATGAGAGATCAAGTTATTCAACTCACGTTGTCTCTCTCTCCACTTATGATAAATATGGAGCTGTTGATCTTGGGCTTCAATAATATAGTCTTCAGGAAGCCAAAAGGTACTTGGAATCTCATGATTACACTCCTTGGTTCTAGGAACCTCTCTTGCCTAATCCATCCCACATATAGTGAATATAAGGTCATCACCATAAGGTATCAAGGAGAGCAAAGGAATAAGTGTCATATAACATGATTGATGGTGAAAATAGTCCCTCAAGTGAGACCAACATTGTTCTGCTTCTAGTTGTCTCAAAACATGATATGATAAGTGGCCATCCAACCACTTGCTTTCTGATATAAGCTTCTCAAAACCTTTAAAATAGTAAAGTACATTAGGTGTTAACTGAATATGAGTCAAGAAAAACAAGTATTGCCCAAAGTCCTCTAGAAAGTGGCCATCCCCATCACTGAATGTAGTCCCAAAAGGACCATGAAACCCAAATAGAGGCTTGCTCTCTTACTGAGCAATGTGCTGAAAATGTATGACAAAGGAATGATCATACATGGTTAGTTGGTCAATAAGCATCAAGACACAATCATTACCATATATTGTACGCAAGTTGGTGAAGAGGTCCCTAGATGAGCCTTCCCATCTCTCCATGAAAAGGGAAAGTGATTGTAACAACCTTGCAAGGTGGTTGCTTTCCTCCTCATACATAAAACAAGCTACATATCTCCTGATATGTTGGTGCACATCTTCTTTGAGATCCTACCAATAGAATCCCTCCATGATGGTGTGATAAGTCTCAACGAAATCTACATGCCCTAAAAAGAGTGCCTCATATGTTGCATGTATAATCTCCTTCTTGAGCTTGGAGTCTCTAGTCAAGTAGATCTGATCATGGAAATAAATGACTCCATTAACCACACTATATATTTCATCTATCACTTTCCCATCAAGAACCTTACATGTGAAGAGGTTCTTGGAATACTCCACCAATAGTTGTGACTCCCAATATGGATCTATACTCTTCAATAATGACAACGCTGTTGAAATCTAAAATGAAGCACCTATCACATCATAGCTCTCCTCTTTCACATGCTCAATGCCAAAGCCACATGTTGGAGTACTCCTACCCCACTTTTCCTTCCTCCCTTGCAGTTGATCTTGCCCAAGAAAATATTGAAATACATGGAGGTTAACCTCCTCTTGGAAGGTATTACCCACCGAAAACATCCATAGTTTGGCCAATGAATACAAGAGGGTCAATAACCTCTTGTCATACTCAGAAATATGCCTCATGTATGGAAGTATCATTTGCTGCCCCAAGAATATGGAGTAGCCCTTTGACACCATGCTTGTGCCATCACAGATTCCTAAATCATCATCTTTCAGTGCAAATAAATGAGTGGGAGAAATGTCCATATAATAAAAATTTTCATCCCTCCTTTGAACCCATCAAAGGTTCTCTTCATTGTGCTAGCTTCTCCCAAGGCTCCTTCCTCGGCCGGATCTATGAATGATGCACTATGTTGAGAGAACTCTTTTATCATCTTCCAATCAAGGGGTCTCCTTGGTGGAATGCCTCCATGTAATGAAACATCAAGGCCTAGAGAAGGTTGTATATGTGAGTGGACTGATTTGGCCCTACCCTTACTGTTCAAATCATCCTCCTTCTTATGTGTATAGACCTCCTGAAATGGATGGGTTTGTATGTTCCCAATCACTTGATGTTGGCCATCCTTTTCATCTTCTCCTACCTTCTGCAAGATCTCACAGTCTAAGGTGTTCTTCTCCAATGTAATCAACCCATGCACACCCAATGTCATATTAGTGTTAAGAGTCTTAATCACAAAGAAGTGATCTATCATAGTGTATGTCCTCAAAACTATGGTCAATGATGGAACATACTTCTTCCATTTCTTACTCTCACTACTCATTAATACTGACACGTGTTGCTCATGGTCTTCATATGTGAGATCCTTGGGAATTTTTTGGCAAGATACAAGAGATCCTCTAGTTGAATCAATTGCTTCATGTCCATCTCCAAATGGTGGTGGATATCCTCCTATTGTTATAGCACTAGAGGCTCCTTCTAGCTCTTCCTTTTCTTCCTCCTCATCATGGGAGAATATCTCATCATTAAGATATCCTTTGTCTTGATCCCCTCTTAAAGGAGAAATCCTCTTGTCTCCTTATTGAGAATAAAGTTCTTGGTTAAGTGGGCCTTTTGCCCTTGGCAGAGAATTTTGCAAGTCTTTAACCCCCTCAAAAATATTATGAAATGGAGTTGGTTTCATGGATCCTTCCAACTCATGCAAAGGTTCTGGTTTCTTGGGTTTGGCTAGCTCACCCAAGGAAGTTTCAGAATGTTTTTGATCAAATATTTTCACAACCTCCTAGTGAACTTTGCATAAGTAGATATATTTGCATGATTCAATGAAGAATATTCATAAAACCACCAAGCATAAGCCTTACCTTCAATATGAAGTGCTGCTACTCTAATGGCCGTCTCTTCTGAAACTTGATGCAACTGAAAATACATGTCTAGATTCTTTACCCAAGCCTCAGTTGTGCACTTGGGAGACCCATCAAAAGTAGGTTGAAATAATCTACCCAAAGAGTTTTGCATGAACCCTCTTCTTCTACTGTGGTTACTGGGTCTTCTATTTTCTTTGACTTGACAAAACCCTTGGAAGTTTAGATGCTCCTTAAATCTTCTAGACTGATATTCATATTCTTGGAGATAGTCACCAAAAGTCTCCTCCTTTGGTGTATCTCTCTCCTCTTATTCTCTTGCTAAGAATGTAGGTATGGTACCACGTTGTAGATATGATGGTGCATCTGAATGCTCACACCCATAATGTGAAAAATTGGAGCTTTCTTTATGTAAAATACCTCTTGGAGAATCTTTATATCTCTCCATCCTCATCTCCTTGATATCTTTGTTAATGCCCTCCATAGTTTGAAGAAGAAGTTTTGAGAAATCCTTTCCTCCTAATAATGGATCCTTGCTTCGATCTCTTCTTCAAATATTCTCCTTTCTATGAGAAGCCTCTTTAGATGACATAATAGCTGAAGAACACATGTTGAGCCAATATTATGCTCTGATACCACTGTAATATCCCAAAATTGGGAGAGCAGAAATACAAGACATAAAACAGGAAATATGTAGAAATATCAATAGATAAATACATGAGACAAACATAGAGCCATTCCATTATGATTATAACAGAAAATTAGGTACACAGACTTCAGGAAAAGATCACTTAAGTTGGGGAAACAAGCCTCCCATGAAAGCATACACCTAAATCTGAAATGTTGTTAATACATGAAATATAGGAATGCTAAAACTGCGTTGTCTATGAGAGAGTACTATCTGAAAGATAGAAATATATATTTCTGCTGATACAATGCTCCAAAAGTGCTAAGACTAGAGATATATGCTCCAAAACAGATTTCCAAGACAACCGAAGAAAGGTTTCCAGAAACACACTATACAAAAATAGCAGATATGGCCCCTAGGGCTAAATAACCACTACAACTGAATCAATGATAGGAGGTGGCTGATATAATATATGAGATGGTTGATCCTCCTCCAATAGATCTCCTAAATGAAGGGTTGATCCCTACACAGGAATCCCTTCCAACTAGGGCAATAAACCCACTGTTGCAGATGCTCTCTAAAATAACAATCCTTGAGGGAAACTGTGTTGTAGCTGATGATAGATACTTGGAATCCTACCAAATAATGAAATTAATCCCTAATAAATTACTCACAAGCCTCATGGATGAAAGTATGATCCCTCCAATGGAAAACTAGCTCAAAAATTGGAGATCTCTCTCTTCCATTGCTGCAACCCTACAACGCAACATAGATCTGGAATAGATTGCGTTGTATATTAGACTAAAGCTTGGTGAAATGCCAGATAGTGGTAATGAAGCTCAAGATAACCTCTCCTTTGTAGGCATTCTAAGTCCCCCGAGGATGAGGGTGGTATTTCTGCTCGGAAACACCCTTATGCTAAATGGCACTATAGACCCTACTAAACAGCAAAAGCATGCATAAAAATGTCACATGAAAAATCCAGATCTAAAAAGATCAAAATCAATAATACAAATACATGCATTCTAATGCTTCCATCCTCTTCCTTTTATGCTTGGTGAGCTTCATCACCTGGGGTCCCACTCATTAAAGGGGTTACTCTCATGCATACACTCCTCCTAATTGACTGCATTGTCCTCCATTAATCCTCCATGATCTCCATAACAATGTTGTTGATATGGTCAACTTTGACCCTATCCACATGCTCTAGCCCCTTTTCAAACCTAAGGGTGCTTTATTCAACTGAAAATATGATCCATATTCACATGAGATGTGGTTTTATTCTTTATAAAGAGATTTATGGGTATCCCTGCCCACTTATTCACCTATCTAAGTGACAAAACAAAAATTTAATATTCCAATTAATTTTGGAATATTACATATGTCCTCAGGTTATGATTGAGCACTTTGAAAAATGGGCTATTGATTTTGTAGGACCCATAAATCCGACATATTTAAATAAAAAGCATATATTGGTTTGTACATATTTTGTTAAAAAATGGGTAGAAGCTAAAGTTGTTTCTTTTGTTACTGAAAGAGTCGTTGTAGACTTTTTATTTATTGAAATATTTACTAGATTTTGTGTGCCTAGAGAAATTATTTCTGCCAATGGACCATAGTTTATTTCTAATCTGGTACATGGTGTAATGGGTCAATACAAAATTTGACATAGGAACTCTACACCATATCACTCGCAAGAAAATGGCCAAGTGGAATCTACAAATAAGGTAATTGAGTCCATCCTCACCAAATTAGTGAACATGCATTGAAAGGATTGGGCTAGAAGCTATTAGAAGCCTTATGGGCATATCGAACCACTTGGAGGAACAACACGGGACATACAACATATGAGTTGGTATACAGGAAACAAGTCCTTTTGCTAATAGAGTTCTAGATAAAGACCTTCCGGACTGCAGTTCAGTTGGGACTAGACCTCTCAGAGGAACATCAACAACATCTACTATAGTTGAATTTGTTAGATGAATTTAGAAGGGATGTTGTTCAACAGAATATATTGGTTCAATAACAGTGCAAGTAGTGGCATGAAAAGTCTATTAAAAAAAAGGCAATTCCAACCAGGTGATTGGGTACTCCTTTATGATTCTAGATTTAAACATTTCAAAGGGAAATTCCATACACACTAGATGGGACCTTATGAAGTGGTTAAATTTTTTGAAAATGGAGCAGTAGAAATCAAAACTATTGATGGGCGAGATTCAGTCTTCCTCGTGAATGGGCATAGGCTTAAGGTATATTCTTAGCCCATCACAAAGGAAGATTTTATGCAGCAAGTACAATAAAAATATGAAGAAGAGATGGTAGGTGGCTATGCCAACCTATTGCAAACTTGATTATTTCGTTTCCTGAAATTAAAAATAGAAAACAATAAAAGAAAAAAAAACAAAAATAAAAAGAAAAAAATAGAAAAATATTTTCCTGTGGTCGTGAAAATATGTTTATTGACATAATCACAGAAGGATAAACTTGAAACCCAACATGCTGGAAAGGAGATCAAATTTCAATAAAATGGAAATGTTGCTTGACCTTTATATGTGATAATTGTTTCCAAGAAGAAACAGGTTTTCAGTACAGGAACCAAGCCGTTATCCATGACACGAAATTTTTTATACAAGCAATGCTCACTTCCCATTGCATTTATTTTGGATTCACCACTACTCAAGCATATTTTCAAGGTAAAATTATGCCCTTATTCTATTCCTGTTTGGTAAATTTCCCTCTACTTTTCTTCTTTTAATCTCATTATTTACCATCCCTTTATTCAAAATAAACTTTCCCTATCTGATTTCATATTTCCCTATTTTTCCCTGATTTTTTTTTCCAAATCCATTTTTCGATATGTCCCTCTTGGTGGTTTCACTCTTGAATTCCCTGTCATTATCTCCTTCCCATTCTAATAATTTACCCCTTTTCCCACTTATTTTCTTCCTCATGGATCATATTGCAGGATCTGATGTGAAATCACAAGTTAGATAAGAGGGCATACATTAATACCAAATGTTGGCGAATAAAACCCCCCTTGTATATTCAACAAATTTTTCAAATCCAACCTATGAATTATATTCTATCATAATTTTTTTGGTTCCCTTTCTCTCTTCAGATATGCTACAAATATCCCTTGTGCAGGAATGTGTGTTCAATGCAGGAATGTGTGTTCAGTGTCAGCATGTTCAATGCAAGTTTGTTCAAGTGCAGGCATGTTCAGTGTAGGAATCCACATTGCTGAGCGTGCCCAAATACGAAAACACATGTTCTAATGCAAGAACAATGGTCTTTAGTACAAAATATTTGATACAATGCAAGAATAACTAGTGCAAGTATGTGTACTGAAAAACTTATTTTTGTTTTGTGAAAGTCTTGTACAAGCAAAATGATTGCACCACCTTTAGACCATGGCATTCAATAATTTGTATTATGGTTAAAAATTGTTCTATCATTTACTAAAGTAGGAGAGAAAATTTTTAAGTACAAAGATATTTTAGGTTATGAGATCTTATTCTTTTAATAAGTACCGTGTACACATTGTGTGAAACTATGAAGTGATTGTGGGATGGTATGATTTGCCCGAAATCAAATACTTACCTTTTTAAAAAAAAATCTCATCACCTGTTAATGATGACCTTACCTCATATCCAACCTCACATGACTATTACATTGAATCACTATCTTAACTGTCGCCCTTCACCAATAATCATTCCTACTTGTACTTGAACCAATTCGTGTTGCATCTGTCCCAAGGGTGTAATTTTAATAATGAAGCGTGACTGTTGGAAGGTGGCAAATATAGTGACGGATGGATAGCTCAGATATCACAAAATATTTCAAAAAATCCTTTGAGTTCTTGTTTGTGACATCCTTCTAAGGTTTTATACAAAGATCGAGTGAATTCAAATGGAGAAATGGCACCTGTGAGGATAGAACCATGGTCTATGAAGGAGGTAGAGAAAACATTTGAGTATAGGAAAATTCTTCCAATATTGCAAGAATATAGGTTCTTCCATTTTCCAAAAAATTTTTATGGATTCGACTCAGCTGTGGTGCTAGAATTCACTCGAAATTTTGATGGAAGCCGAACCAAGGTGGGTTCACTAGAATTTGAATTCACGGAGTAGTCCATATCTCAGGCCATGGGCTTAGCATTAGTACGAGATCAGTGGTTTAAGAAGGATAATATTGAGAAGAAGTTGTGGCATCGGTTCATTGCTGACAGGAAGCACAAGGTGGACTGGAAGAAATGTCTCCAACGTAGCGCTATGCTCGAGAAATGGAAGGACCTGTTATATATATTGCAGAAATTCCTCACTTGCAAGGGTCGTTTTTCACTGACCTTCCTATATCGCATAGGACTACTGCTACATTTTGAGTTGGGTAAGATCATTAATTTTCCCTATTATCTACTCAAGAGCCTGGGGAAATGTTGAAAGGCATTCAAAAGGGTAAGATGAGCTAGGTTGCATACAAGTTATACCACCATGGGTTGATCTCAATTTTAATTAAAAAGGAGTTAGAGGTCAAGAATATGAACTTGAAATGATTTTTGAAGGAATTTCAAGGACGAGGCATGGGGAAGTCATCCAAGAATAAGATTTCAAGCAGGAAGGGAAAGCCTAAAACCCTAACCCTGTGCCCTACCGAGATTAACAGCAAAGAGAAGTTGGTGCGGGTAGAGGAGAAGAGACTTGAAATTGAAACCACATCCTTATAAAAAAGAACAACCCAGAGTTCGACCAAGAAGAGGACTGCCTCTTCAAGGGAGGGTCCCGTTCAATCGACCTCCCCAATACAATTGGACAACTCACTGCTTGCTTCACCAGGCTAAAAAAACCTCTCGATCCTTGCTGAGGTGGTGACCCATAAAGTGGTCAACGAAGGCTATGTGGAGGACAAAGACAACACACCCTTTTCGGTCTTCCTCGGAAATATGAAGAAAATAAAAATGATGTCGAAACCCAATGCAAGTGAAAGAAAAGACCCGAAAATGGGTCAATTTGACGATGAAGTGGAGGGTACTGATACCCTCAGTAATCTTGAGGTGCAGGGTACTGATACCCTCTGTAATTTTGAGGTGTAGGGTATTGAAGCCCTCAGTAATTTTGAAGTGCAGGGTACTAAAACCCCTGGTAAGATGAACGTGCAAGGTATCGATACCCTTGGTGACATTGAAGTTCAGGGTAGTGAGGCCCTTGATGATATCTAAATTCAGGAACTTGGTAGACAGGGTCACCTTGACCTTGATAATGCTGACACATGTTTAGAATCAACTGTCGAGAAGATTCGTGGACCAGAAGAATTGGGAGAAGAAAACTCCACCCTCTACCTAAACAGTCAGATAGAAGAGCTCAAGTAGCATATTTACGATTTGAAGATACTAAACCAAACCATGAAAGAGTAGGGGAAAGTGCAGAAGAATAAAAGTGTAGAGCTAGCAGAGGAAGTAAAAGAGCAGAAAAGGCAAGTAAATATATGGAAATTCCGAGCATCAAAGTGCTACGAGCGTCTTAAAAAGTTGACCAAGAAACTCAAGAAGGCTCAAGACAAGAAGGTGAAGACAATGAAAGCAGGGATCAACATACAAGTTCATGACTGAAGGAAGGCTCCCTTGTTTTGGTTTTTTGGTAGCAGGTAAAGGTTGTGTGAGGACACACAAAAACATCGGGATGGGAGGATGTTGGTAGGATAAATTTATTTATTTTTAACCCCTTTCCTACTTCAAACTCATGACCTAAGACCTCTGTTTTAACCTCGGAACTTCCTCATTCCTGCACTATTTCAAGAATCGTGTCCATTCTTGTACTAGATTTGTATTTTCATATTTAAGGCTTGTCATGGACTTAATTAATTAGTTTATGTATTTTATACCTTTAATTTATCTTTGCAACTAATTTTTTATTTCCTAAAGTATTTGGTAAGCAATGTATTAATCATTTTGTTAGTGTGGTCAAGTGCAGGTAGGATTCATGCACCGTTTGTAGTTCTTGCACTCCTGTGACAACTCATTACATACACAGATATCTCATTAAGGATCAATCATCTTGAGTTGGGCTCGGAGCGGGAGATAAATCAGCAGATGCTAGAGATTAGGGCACTGACCAAATTCTTATATTAGTATTTCGTTACAGCTGAAAAGCTTAGTTTGTAACATTGTTGTATTTTTGTTATGACCGCAGGCCTAAAGGGTTGTATATAATGTAGAATTCAGATAGAGGTAGCTAGCAATGCTACTGTAATTTTGGTTACTGTTATTTTACTCGTATCACCCTCGTTCTGGGCTGGATTCAACTTCATTATGTACATTTTCTTATTTGAAATATAATATAAAGTGATTGCGCCATGTTGTTTCAATTATGTGTTTTACCTTTATGATGATGCATTACTGACGGCTAAGTTTCTAGGTTTATTAAACATGTAAACGAACTGGTTGGCTAGGGCCCATCCAACCCAACATGTTCCCCCTCTCGTTTTCCCTCTTGCTAAAGGTGTGCTAATTTCATTTTAATGCAAAATGTGAATTAAATAGTTATTTCAATTATTTCACAAATACAGGTTTGATTTCATTTGCAGTTATTGTGTGATGGATCTGTGGTGTGCATGGTTAACTAAGTTTGATTTTAAATTGTGTAATTTTTCCTTTTTGAAGCTTAGTTTATTTCTGTGAGAATCGTGCAAGCACATTTTCCTGTACTAGTGCATTTTCAGTTCTGCAAGCCGATTCATTTGCTTCATTCCAACAACCTTTTCATTTCTTTTCTTTCATAAGATCTTGATGTGTTTCTGCAAGTGAGTGTTTGTTTCAAGACATAATTATTTTTAATGTTAAGTTCTTAGACTTAAGAATTTATGGTGCTTTGATGAATACAAAATAAACACTTTTATAATGCAAGGATCTGTACCTGCACTTTACACTCTTAAGGAAAGGATCGAACTTTGTATTAGATTATTAAGTGAACCTTTTGAATTAAAAATATAAAAAAGTCAGATCTGATCTATATGAATAATTTATCACAGGATAAGCCTGTTGTCATCATTAAATGATTTCTTTAACTGCATGAAATAGTTCCTTGTTTGAATAAAACTGTGCCTTGACTTTCAAAGTTAATTCTTGTTTTGAGATTAAGTTTTTTTGAAGCATCTTTATGCTTGTGGAATATAATTTCATGGTTATGTTTACCTTTGTAAATTCCTTTCTTAGTTAACACAATTTTTATTCTTTTCTAAAAGTAATATGAAAACTTGGTGTAGGAAACTCTGTCCTGGTACAGAAATCAATATCCTGATATAGGAACATAGTGCTCTAGTCCTAAGATTTAGAGCCCCTGCATGAGGATTAAAATCTTCAGTATAAGTACAAGTACAAAGCATACTTCTAGCATATAAACTTTATTTCAGTACAAGCATAAGTTCTAGTGCAAGAACATTGTTGAAGTACAGGAATGAAAGTTTAGTGCAGGAAGGAATCTATGTAAAAAAGACAGATACCTTCAAGGGTCAAACTATCAATCTGTGATACAAATATACTAAAGATAAACATAAATATTCATTCCATCAATCATGATTTTTCACAGAATCTTGAGATTTCCTTTTATTTATTTCTTCGCAAAGTACTTTCTTTCATATGTCGGCACTAGAATTTCTTTGGTTTTATTTCCTGTGTGATCATTCTTTTCGATTCTGCAAGATTTTAATTAAGGAAATAGGAATAGAGTTAGGAAAATTTCATATCTTTTTTGGCATTTCCTGTGCTTCACCTCTATGTTTTATGAAAACCCCGGGTTGACAATTAAGTGTTGAAGGAGTCTATTGAACCACAATTCCTGCACCCAATAGATTGTTGAATGTTATTGCCATACATTTCATTTTATATCGTTTAGTCATGATTCCTATGGAGTCCTTGATATAATTAGTGGGATATTACATGTAACAAGGAGACATGTATGGCCGCAAAAACTTCATTATGTTTGTAGCCCCAAAAGTTAAGGGGGAGTATGTTTAACTTGTAGACAACAAATGGATTTTCATGCTTTGCACATATTCGTATATGATTTGTTTTAAGTGGTGGGTACATGGTGTTTTCCAAGAGATTATTCCATTGATGTCAAAGGGGGAGAGAAAAGGATATGATTACTTAATGTTTTGCACGAGGTTTCCATGAATTCCAAAGGGGGATATTGTTGGCATTTTCGCTGGTTGATTGGTTGGAATTGATGTCAACCGAGTGTTGGTTTATGGCCCTATTGCATTCTTTGTGTTTGTCTTAGTGCAGAAGAGTTGCAAAGTTTGGTTGACATAGTACTTTTCTTGAAAACTACATAAGAATGGAACACATTATCTAAGGCATCATCGATTTGGATTGTGAATGCATTAATCATTGTTAAGTGGAAATATACCAAAGGTTGCACATTTCTTTAATACCTTCATTGAACGATGTAATCCAAGGGAACTATCTCATAAATTAATACATTTTGTGGGAATCATAGTTAAATATTTATGGTCAAATCCATTGAAGCAAAATCCGTTGATTATGGAGTCTGTGTTCCATCCAATTAATACAATGAAAGGAAAGTAATTACATATACATAGACACACACACACAGTTATAGATTATAAATATATTTGGGCCAAGCACCCCAATTAAAGATTATTTTATCGATCTGGTAAAATGGTCCATCATCAGTTTAGAAAAACCATCAAAGAGGTTGAGGTACTTTCCCATGGTAACTAATGAGCCAATGAGATGTAGTCAATACTTGGAATCTATAAAAATAGGGCACAATAGAACACTTGGTTTGTGCATTTTTGGAAGAGAATTTGATCTCTTTAAGGCATCGACACATATACGAATCTTTTGTTTTTCTTCTTTATGTTTGTTGTGGCATAATTTCAAAGGCGAATTAATGAATCAGGTAGTGTTTTGGTTTAAATTGTGGGATACCCTATTAGACCAATGTAAAATTGTGATTAGATCTTCTTGAGTTGTGAATCTGATATGGAGGAATGATTTTAAGTGGATCAACAATGATATTAATGTGTTAATGGTTGATTTTGTCAATGATTGAAAAGATGAAACTGATATTAAATTCATGGAGTGATTAGGTTAATTGTTTGGACAATTTCATCAAATGTTGGACCTTATTGTTATATACATGAATATGGATCATTGAAAGGGTTATGTGGTTTGAATTTTATAGAGGTAGGGAACACTTTTTGATCTGGTTTAGAGGATATACCATAGTGCAGATTAGAAGAAGAACGGATGAGATACGATTTAGTGATCCCAATGTGTTGGTACCTGTAGTACTTTAGTGTGATGGCTTGTGTAATGGATTGATCTGAAGATAGAAAAGTTGCATGGACAAAAGAAAAAATAGAGTGCATGATCAATTCTAGGATCTATTTTGTAAGGTGTTTATTAAGTAAAATCTAAGGAGGTGCGATAAAAAACCATGATGAAGTGCATATTAAGAGTTGAAGAGTGCATTGTTCCTTAGTTCGTATCTGAAGTATTTAACAAATATCAAAGGTAGAGTGACATATATGTAATACATGGATCAAAGTTTGGTGCAATATGGTAACTTGTGCACATAATATACCTATAGATAATTGTGTTCAATGATGGAGTGTGATTTGGATGCCTGCTTAGAACTGGAACAAATGAGATTCAACCTCATGATCATAGAAAATAATAATGAACTAATATTTGTATGAAGAAACATAACTAACAGAATGGTTGCAGGAGTGTTAGTAATTTTGGGTGAGATTCCTTGATTTATATGCTACTTTTGTAGATGTATTTATCTTGTATGATCTTAGTGAATTTACATTTTGTTATATAACATATTATGTCTAGAGAGTTGTTGTTGTGACTTGGTAGTTTGCAGGGGTGTGTATTGTTGTTGCTAATTGCATATTGCAAAGTTAGAATATGATGTATTATTGTTGTTGGGAGGATTTGGTGATATTATTTTTCTAGTATAAGCATAAATTAGTACCTTACTTGTAGCGATAAAAGCCAAATTTTGGAAAGCGGATTAATGATTTATATGAATTATGATTGTATCTTCTTTTCCCAATTGTAGAAAATTTTATATTTCTTAGTTGTGCAGATACTAGTGTTTAATGTTGGTCAAAAGTATTGAAGCAAGTAAATATATGTGCAAGACTGAGGATGTGTAGATTTGATGAAGTAATGTGCCTATGATATGACATTATTCCAGAGGCTATGAGTTGGTGATGTGTATACAAAGAAAATGTTTGCGCTTTCTACTTATGGAGATTAATTTTTTGTTTCCGACATATTTTTGTTGCTGGGATTTATATTTATATATGCTAATACGTATTGAAAAAATATTTGTCATAGATTTATGCACGGAAAATTTTAGGGGCTAATATTTGCAGGTGGGCTAATTTTCCATGTTTTTTCCCAAAAAATGATTCACCAATTTCCATTTTTTCTAAAAATTATTCGCCCAAATTTTATATTTTAAACTTATTTTACCTTAAAAATTGCCAAAATTTTACAAACACTTTATAAAACCATTATAAATTTGAATATTTTTACAAAAGTATCTTCAAAAATTTTATACTTCACATGTTAGTGACTAGTAATATTCGGCAAGGTTTCTAAACTTTAAAATAAATTTGTATCCTTAAGATTTTCCTTGGATTTATGATGTTGTTGAGGATTGTGTATTCTATGGTTTGAGAATTATTATTACTTTTCTTTGGGTTTGATTTATTGAGTATTGTAGAAGTTTGCTACTAAGTATATTGTATGATCAGATTGATATTAGAGAGAGGGATTGGTTGTATGTAGTATTGAGATTGGTTTTAATGTTACTTTTGGTTTATCACAATTTGATCATTTAATATTTCCATAAGGGTTTGTTATTGATGAAAGAAGACATTGGTTTTCGTTTTACTAGATACAACAAATTTGGTTCAGAAATGGTTTCATATTAGATTGATTATGTATAGAGTGATGTAATGAGAACAAATTTGTATTGTACTATAAAGTGAGGTGTATCCAGTGCGAAAGATTATAAAATGAGGTGCACGATAATCTGAGGGTTGGATCCTTCAGTCAGGGAGTGGTAGCTTCCTTCTAGTAATATATGGAGAAATTATTGGAGGTGATATCCTCTGGCAGGTAGGAGCCTATGCATTGGTAGAAGCATACACTCGTGTATGATGTAAAAGAAAAATTGTAGTAATAAGAAAGAACATGAAGAAAACACCAACAATGGTTTCTCCCAGTTTGGTTTTCCACCTAATAGCCAATGTCTCTATGTGATGATATGCATGATGACTTGTTGATGTGTTGTTCTCTTATTGTTCACTTCCATTTATGATTATACGTTACTGATGGTTTATACTTAGATATGTTGGGTAAAAGTTGAATTAGTACGAAATACTAATTCACCCCCCCCAAGTATTTTTAACATACTATTGCTTAAATCAACCCTTCCTAAGAATATGTCTAAGACCCCTACACACACACTAAACAAAACCACACTTCAAATTATAGACATGGTTCATGCCAATAAAATTGTGATATTCACCCTAACAAGTAATGTACCTATCTATAGCTTATTCCTCACAACATTTAACTAGGATCCATTTAAATATGATGTTAGACTGATAGTGGCAAGGCCTCTACCCATGCCTCAAATTCTTGATAGGAAATTCCATCTAACTAGGTTTCCCTTTCTACTTCTAGTTTAGTTTATCCTCATCAATGATTTTTATATATAGCCATATCAGAAAATAATAGAAAAGATATATCAATGTCTTGAAAATAATCCTATTCAAGGGGAAAACTCCTTTTACATCACATAAATGAACAATTATTAGACGATACAAATGGAAAGACATCATTGGTATATATAGGAGTCTATAGGGTCACAATATAATGAGGGCCTACAAAACAATAATAGTGTAAAGGCAGAACAATAAAAATAGTGGGATTCTATGGGGCACACCAATATCAATATGGGGGCTACATGGGGCACAAAAATAAAAATATGTGGGATACACTTGTATTATAGGGACCTAACATGCTCATACCCTTCAAATAAGTGTCGTCCTCAACGCTCGAGTATTTATGGATGCTTCTGTATAAAATACGCATCCTCCCATCTGGAATATTTGGCAGGTAAGTTCGTCCACTTAATGAGATACTCTAAAATTGATCAGTTATGTAGTTTTCAGGTTTTTGTTTCCATGACCCCTTGATGTTGAAAATGGAAACAAGAAATATTGAAAATGACATCAAAAGGGATTCTAATTTAATTTTCCCTCAATTAAATTAGAAGTAAATTGTAATTCCACATCTCATGACAACTTTTATGAGTTAACTAAGTGAGGAAGACTTAGTTAGTTCAGTCAATTCGAGTTGGGGGTCAAAATTGAGGTATGTAGAGTTCACTCTAAGTTTTAGGGGGTCCAATTGCAGTTTGTTTTGAGTTGTAATTGTTTAAATTAATTATTTAAGATAAAAAAAGTTTAACTAGTTATAATTAATGGATGAGTTAGTGAGAGGTTTAGTGAATTAAATTTGATTTAATTCATATGTAGTGATCAATTGGATAACTGATAATTCACTATAAATAATTCTTGCATGTCAGTTTTGATGAATGTTGGCAATATGATTCCTATGTCTTAATATGTTGTCCTTGATGGCAAATCTCTGATAAAGATGAAGTATTTGTCTTCAGTAGAAGCTCCGGAGTCCATCAGATGAAGTGTGTAAAGTCCAACAAAATATTCGGTAATTTTCATATTGAAGATTCTATACGCGGATTTGTAAAGGCAGAGTCACATATACACACAGATAAGAATGATCCAAGTCGCATATGCCTTTTGCGCTCCAAAAAGATAATACCAGGGGACATTGCCATGGTATTAGGCCACAAGATTGAGTGCCATGTTGTCTATTTGATTTTGTCTAAGAATACCATTGGCAACGGTATGGTTTTGACTCATGGTATTGGTAAAGGATAAAACTATATAAGGAGAAGAAGATTATAATGCAAAGGTGTGCATGTGTAAGGGCTGTCACTAATACTTCTCTCTGAAGCATATCTATGTAGGTTGAACTCTATTTTATTTATAAATTTGAAGTTATGATGCACCCTTGATAGATTGATGGACCAAGATCTCTAGACATGAAATGACTATGTTCTTGCATGATCCATTAGATAGATGATTAGATCTGAGACTTGGTGCATGGTTGTTGAAGTGGAGTGAAGAAATATGGGTAAGTTCTATAGATCAGAAAAAATTCTATTGAACTGATATTTATAGATCTGTACGCTAGTTCGTCTTAGTAAAAGCGCGTATATACGCGGGTTTGCTTCAGAAAATGAGTGTATGGAAGTTAGGGTTTTCTAAAGCTCATTGCTGAGGTTTTATGTTATTGCTGCTATCTTTCTACTGTCTATTAATGAAGTCTTCATATAGATCTGGGTTGCTTGATGTTAGGTCCCTATATTACTAGTATAGTCCCTTATTGTTATTAGTGTAACCCCCTTATTGTTATTATTGTACCTTTGTAACCCCCATTTTGTTATTATTGTGCCCCTAAATTATTATTGTTAGGTCGGCTAGGATTACATTGTGGCCCACTAGGATTACATTATGGCCACATGGACTCCTATATATAGAAAGGAGGTTTTGTAAATTGTATCATCCAAGAATTTCTCATTTATGTAATGTATTGGAGGTTGCCCCCACGAATTGGCTTATTTCTAAGGCGTTGATATATCTTTTCTTCTATTTTTGGAGCTGGTTACTCAACATTTGGTATTAGAGCTTTGGATTCTAGGGTTTCGCTACTCCAAACATGTCATCACGAAATTTTTTCTATAACTTTTTTTTATATGAAGTTTCAGAAGCTGAAATTTTTAGGGTGTGAAGCCGAAATCCTGAGGAAGATTTCCTAAAAATTTCAGAGCTTGGTTCACAATATTTTTGGAGATATCATCTGTGGAAGTTAGGTCATTTTTCAGGCTCCTAAACAGGTCATCATGGCATTTGCGCTATAAAATTGTTTCTACGAAGGTTTAGAATCTGAAAGTCATATGGTGCGAAGGAAAAATCCGGAGGAAATGTTTCAAAAAAATTCAGAGCTTGGTTCGTAATATTTTTGGACATATGATCTGTGGAAGGTAGTGCATTTTAGGCTCCTGAATTTCATCTCAAAGAGGTGATCATGGGAAAATTTCAATAAATCTCTCTCTGGGCATCAGATTGGAGTGCCTTGAAAAGTGGTCGCAAGTTCACAAAATTTGGTTTCTTGGCTATCAATTTCAGAGACAAAGGAAGAAACAGTGAGACATGGCAAGTCATACAAGTTCGCTCTACTGAACCAGTCCAGAATTAGGTCATTGTGGGAGATTGGACACAACTTTGTCTTGGAGAATCCAAATTAGGTTAGACCTATGGCATTCGAAAGATAATTTAGAGGGCTATGTTGATACTGAAATTAAAATATTGAAATGTTGCAATCATATATATTATCCAATTTCAATATCGAGCTCCTCAAAAGCAAGAAAAAGGTGTGTATATTTTTTTTTCTTTTCAAATTCCATAAGTCTTCTTTGAAGAATCAATTTGAATTGATTCCAAGGGCATATTGTAGAATATATAGCAGTATTGGGTTCTAAAATATGCCTCGTAAAAATAATTCAACACCCATTAAGCCTTCAAAAGGCTCTACTATGACTCATGAAGATGAAGAATTGCAACATGATCTATCAAAATTACAAGAGTAAGTGCAACAAATTTCAATCTTGCAAAGAGCAACAAAAAATGAAATGGAAGTTTTGAAGAAAGGCATGGAAGTGAAGATGGACGATTTGAAGAAAGGCATGGAAGCTAAGATGGATGGCATGGAAGCTGGCATGGAAGCTAAGATGGATGGCATTAAAGATAACAAGGAAAACATGAAGAATGATCTCAAAGAAGACATCGAAGGTTTGACAAAGTTGATACAAGAAATGTTTCCTAATGGTGAAAAGATAGTAGAAGAACCTCATGATGTGAACAAAATAAATTTTAATCGTGATTTCATAAACTCTAATGTTGGCGGGAAGAACCACCATATTCCAAAAATGGATATGAGGAAGTTTGATGGAAAGGATCCTGTAACATGGATACTACAGATGGAGCAATATTTTGATCTCCATAACGTGAAAAACACACAAAAGGTATGCATTGCAACTTTAAATTTAGAACAAAATACATTTGTATGGTATTGATGGCTTTGCTCCTGTAAAAAAATTGTCACTTGGTCAATTTTTACGGAAGAAATGATAGCACATTATGAGGATACAAAGAGCAACACCTTCTTTAACCAATTGATAAATCTCAAACAAAAGGGTTTAGTGGGGCTGCACATTGAGGACTTCCAAAAATTGAATATAAGGGTAACTGATATTCCAGAGGAACACAGGATCGATCTCTTCATAGGCACTTTAAAGGATAACATCCAACATGAAGTTCGTGTTTTGGAACTGGATTCATTGGAGAAGGAATTTAGGTTGGCAAGAAAAGTTGAATGTAAAATAATGGCGACAAGGAAGCCTACCACTTTGCAACACTTACCTTCACTATTATAACCGAGTATTATAGCAAAGTTATCCATTTATCCCAGTATTATAACAACAAAAGTTGTGATAAGCCTTGCTTCTTGCCACTAAAAAAGAATTTTTCTCTACCTACCGATTGCCAAGAAGGCGATGCAACCGAATAATGAGCTCCTCCTCAGCTGGGGAAATGTCTCCGCGTTTAATGTCGGGATGAAGATAGTTTAACCAACGTAATATACAACTCTTTCCACACCGCTTAAGCATACAAGTCTATGATTGATGAGACTGTCAAATCATACAACAAAATTGACAGAAGAGATCTTGTGAGACAAACCTCACTCCTCCATCGGAAACTGGCATTGATTTGCACCAAGGCTAGATTGCCCTGCACTGCCTCTGTGCAGTTACTACATCACTCTGCGCAGTGCGCAGTGACTGCGTCACAACTCGGATGCCCTTCTACCTCTGCACAGGTCTAACTACTGGCTGGAAATTGAGCCTTTGGAAAATCTCTCTAGGGTCTGATACTCGCTCTGCATTGTCTCCTCTGCAAGAAAAAGGATTCTCCCTCTGGCTCTGCGCAGTGATTACTTACTCAATTAGTGATGTGGCACAAGTGTTCATCATAGATGTGCTCATATTTCATGGTGTTCCAAAGAATATTGTGTCAGACATGGATGCAAAGTTCACTTCCAAGTTTTGGAAGGAGTTATTTGTAGGTTTGGGCACTCAATTCTATAAAGAAGGAAGTGTTGCTATGCCTAGATTTCCACAACCCATAAAAGGCTGATCTCTGAAAAAATGTTGCACACTTCATTCTAGTGAAGATTACTTACTCAATTAGTGATGTGGCACAAGTGTTCATCATAGATGTGCTCATATTTCATGGTGTTCCAAAGAAGATTGTGTCAGACATGGATGCAAAGTTCACTCCCAAGTTTTGGAAGGAGTTGTTTGTAGGTTTGGGCACTCAATTCTATAAAGAAGGAAGTGTTGCTATGCCTAGATTTCCACAACCTACAAGGTTGACACCACAACAATTGGAAGAAAAAAGAGAAAAA
The DNA here is from genome assembly GCA_034641835.2 of Pinus albicaulis. Classification (NCBI taxonomy): domain Eukaryota; kingdom Viridiplantae; phylum Streptophyta; class Pinopsida; order Pinales; family Pinaceae; genus Pinus; species Pinus albicaulis. The sequence goes on along the minus strand of CM076571.1, from coordinate 967,778,664 downwards.
TGGCTTTGCTATAGTTGTGATAGAAAATACACTAAAGGTCATAAGTATGCTGAGAAGAAATTATTTTACATAGATTGTGAAGAGGAAGAAGAAAATGAACAAGAAGAGGATATACACCAGGAACCAGCCCTAGAAGAGGAAGAAATGAATCCGACCATATCGTGTAATGCACTGGTAGGAATTACCACTCCTCAAACTCTGAATATAGAAGGACAAATCAAGAATAAAAAGGTAATAGTGTTGATTGATTCAGGTAGCACCCATAATTTTATTCATTTTAAGGTAGCCAAGGAATTAAATTGTTTCCTATACCCAGCACCAGAATGTCAAATGATGGTTTCAAATGGAGGAACTATAAATTTCTCTGGAAAATTCCATAATATCAAGCTAACCATGAGGGAATATGTATTGACTAGTCCAATGCTTTCCATTCCTATGGGAGGTGCTGAAGTTGTACTAGGAGTACAATGGTTACAATATTTGGGGACGATAGCTTTTAATTTTCAGGAACTTTTCTTGAAATTTTTTTCAGAAGGAAAGGAAGTCGAATTACAGGGTATTGCAGGGAAGCCAAGAAAGATAATAAGCTCTAATGTCATGACAAAGCTTCTAAAGAAAAAACAACGAGGCGTAATTGCACAATTATGCTCACTAGAAGTTGCAACATCAAAATCATCTAAGTCTACAGATCTCCAACAAGTCTTGGACAATCATTCCAAGGTGTTTGAATGATCATGATCATGCTATTCATTTGATTCTAGGAAGTGTTCCTCCAAACATCAGGCCTTATAGATATCCTTACATCCAAAAGAGCGAAATTGAACGTATGATTGCAGAAATGTTAGAGGCAGGTATAATTCAACATAGTCAAAGTTCTTTCTCCGCTCCTGTAGTATTGGTACACAAGAAGGATGGATCATGGCGAATGTGTCCGGATTATAGGGAGCTCAATAAGCTCACCATTAAAGATAAATTTCCCATTCCTATGATTGATGAATTATTGGATGAATTACATGGAGCAATTTATTTTACCAAGTTGGATCTTCGTTCGGGATATCATCAAATTAGAATGAAGACTGAAGATATTCCAAAAACAACATTTTGAACTCATGAGGGTCATTATGAATTTTTGGTCATGCTTTTTGGCCTTACCAATGCACCTTCTACATTTCAAGGGTTGATGAATTCCATTTTCAAACCCTTCCTTAGAAAATTTGTGCTAGTATTTTTTGATGATATACTAATCTACAGGAGGTCTTGGAAGGATCATGTTGAACATGTTGACAGGGTGCTCAAACTATTGCAGGAGAAACAATTATATGAAAAAAAATCCAAATGTTTCTTTGGAGTACAAGAGGTGGAATATCTGGGTCATATTGTATCTCACGAGGGTGTTAAAGTAGACCCTAAAAAAATTAAAACCATTAAGGAATGGAAAGTCCCCACAACCATAAAGAAGTTGCAAGGATTTCTCGGGTTAACAGGGTATTATCGCAAGTTTGTTAAGAATTATGGGAGAATAGCAGCACCTCTAACAACATTATTGAAGAAAGATGCATTTTCATGGACTTCTGAAGCAACTAAGGCCTTTGAACATCTTAAAGAGGCAATGTGCCTAGCACCGGTCTTAGCTACACCAGACTTCACAAAAACCTTTATTGTGGAATGTGATGCCTCAGGAAATGGAATTGGTGCTATTTTAATGCAGGAAGGAAGACCCATTTCTTTTGAAAGTCGTCCAATCAAAGGAAATTATTTACAGAATCCTATTTATGAGAAGGAAATGTTAGCAATATTGCATGCACTAAAGAAATGGGGAACTTACCTAATGGGAAGACACTTCAAGGTAAAAACTAATCATGATAGTATTAAACACTTTTTGGAACAAAGAGTATCTTCAGAAGAGCAACAAAAATGGGTAACAAAGATGTTGGGTTATGACTTTGAAATAATCTACAAAAAAGGAAAGCTTAATGTTGTTGCAGATGCACTCTCAAGAAAGAATGAAGAGGTGGAAGAATTGCTTTGTTCGATTTCTATTATCCAACCAGATTGGATAACCGAAGCAAGAGATGAATGGAAGAAGGACAAAGATGTATGGACACTCATTCAAAAGTTGCAGCAAGATCCTAGTACATCTGATACATTTAGTTGGAAAAATGATTCCTTATGGTACAAAAATCGCTTATATCTTTGTAAAAATTCCCAACTAAAACAAAATCTTCTTTTGGAATCGCACACTTCTCCTTCAGGAGGACACTCAGGATTTTTAAAAACTTACCACGGGGTGAAGAAAGAATTTTTTTGGGATGGCCTTAAATCTAATATTCAAAAGTTTGTGGTGGAATGTTTGGTTTTCCAGCAGAATAAAGTTGAGACAATTAAGACCCCGGGACTTCTACAACCTTTATCCATTCCAAGTCAACATTGGGAGGAGATTTCAATGGATTTTATCACAGGTTTAGCTAAGTCTGAAGGAAAGAGTGTCATCATGGTGGTAGTTGATAGACTTGCCAAGTATGCACACTTTTTTGCATTATCTCATCCATTTAAAGCAAGTACAATTGCTACTACATTTATGGATAGAATTCAAAAGCTACATGGAAGCCCAAGCGTTATTGTGAGCGACAGAGATCCCATTTTTACTGGAAATTTTTTGACGGAGTTATTTTCTTGTTTGGGTACTCAATTAGATCATAGCTCATCTTATCATCCTCAATCTGATGGTAAAACTTAGATAGTAATTAAATGTTTGGAAGGATATCTTCGTTTCTTTGTATCTGATAAACAAACACAATGGGTCAAGTGGTTACCTCTTGCTGAATGATGGTATAACACTTCCTTCCATACTGCAGAAAAAATGACCCCATTTATGGCACTTTATGGATATCATACACCATCCATCACATCATATTTAAGGTAAAATTCGAAGGTTCAAGCAGTGGAAGATCACATCGAGCATCAGCAGGAAGTTCTCCAACTCTTAAAGGATAACCTGAATTTGGCACAAAATTCAATGAAACAACAGGCAGATCAACATCGCAGCGAGAGAAGTTTTGTTGTAGGAGATTAGGTATTTTTACGGCTACAACCATACAAACAAATATCCCTCAAGCAAGCAAATAAGGATAATAAATTATCGCCAAAGTAATATGGTCCTTACAAGGTGTTGCAAAAGATTGGTACTATGGCATAAAAATTGGAGCTTCCTGCTTCTTCGTGAGTACATCCAGTTTTCCATGTTTCATGCTTAAAGAAGGTTATAGGTGAAAATCTTCCAGTTCAAACAATATTGCTAGAACTTGATGAGGAAGAAAAAATCATATTGGAACCTGAAGCGGTCACGGAAACAAGAACTCAATAGCTACGGAATCGATCAATTTCATAGTATCTCGTCAAGTGGAAGAACTTACCGACTAAAGATTCTACATGGGAGGATTAGAAGTTTATACAGAAGCACCCAGAGCTACTCAAGCATTGAGGAAAACACTTTTTTGAAGGAGAGGGGCATGTTAGGTCCCTATATTACTAGTATAGTCCCTTATTGTTATTAGTGTAACCCCCTTATTGTTATTATTGTACCCTTGTAACCCCCATTTTGTTATTATTGTGCTCTTAAATTATTATTGTTAGGTCGGCTAGGATTACATTGTGGCCCACTAGGATTACATTATGGCCACATGGACTCCTATATATAGAAAGGAGGTTTTGTAAAGTGTATCATCCAAGAATTGTTCATTTATGTAATGTATTGGAGGTTGCCCCCTCGAAGTGGCTTATTTCTAAGGTGTTGATATCTCTTTTCTTCTATTTTTGGAGCTGGTTACTCAACACTTGATAGTTGAATATGCTACTAAGTTGATTATGTACAAATCTGATCAATGAGTGAGAAAATATGTGTTATGAGGACTGACTGATCAAGGGTTCTGCAATTCTGAAAAGATATCTAACTGAATGACTCAGATTTGGATATGAGATTGAATATATTTTGAAAAAAAGTATTCACAGATCTATACGTAAGTTGGTGTTAAGGAAAGCGTGTATACACACGGGTTCAGTGAAGAAAAGTAGCGTATGATTTTTGAGATAATGAATGTTCAGGGTTGAATTTGATTCTGCGTATTGGTTCTGAAATCTGATTATTATAGTGTTCTGATTACAGTGATCTCACTATTTGGTTTGATGTATTTGGTACAGTTTATTGTTGCTGATCTTTATGAAGGGTTGTGTTAAATCTGTGTGATCCAGTATGAAAATTGATGAAACATGGTCTGCAGTGGTTCTGAGGGTTGAAGCCTTTAGTAGGGAAGTAGAAGCTTCCTACCAGCAGAAGCTGGTGTTCTGATCAGGGGGTTGAAGCTCCCTTCCAGTAGAAGCTGGTAAATGAGATTAGGGCGTTGTAGCTCCCTTCCAGATGCAGCTGGAAAATGAGAGAAGGTTGTAGCCTTCTGTAGGTAGATGCCTATGTATTGATATGAGTCTACATCAATACAATATTGTAAGCATTTTTCCATATAATAAATATTGAAGATAGAGACGACAACATCGGTGGTTTTCTCCCGAATTGGGTTTCCACCTTAAATCTTGGTGTTCATGTGTGTTTCTCTTGTGTGATAATTTATTCTACTGTTACTGCACATATTTACTGATTAACAGAAAGATGCAGAACTGAGTTAAAGATTTAAAGATTGTTTCTGAAAAGTTTTCTAACAATAAAATTATATCAGTATATGCAAGTTTTTTTTAGCATATGCACGTGTATATACAAGTTGCGTTCATCAAGGTCACGTATGGAATTGAGTAAAGAAAAATTTAAAATCATCAGTAAATAAATGCGGATTCACCCCCCCCCCCCTCCCCTCTTAGTATTTTTCCCAACAATTGGTATCAGAGCAGGACCTTCTGAAGAAGCTTAATCGCTAGAAGGAAGATCATCCAAGATGAGAAATCAAGATGGGACAACATCTATCAGGCCTCCTCTCTTCAACGGAAACAACTTAATATTATGGAAGACAAGGACAAGATCCTATCTTTATTCTCTTGGAGTAGAAGTATGGGCTATAGTTGAAGGAGGTTATCAATATCCAACTTCTATTCCAATAGATGCAACAGCAAGAAAGAACTATGAAACTAATGAAAAGGCATTCAATGCATTATTGGGAAGCCTGACTGAATCAGAATTTGTCAAAGTCATGAAGTTAAATATAACAAAGGAGATATGGGACAAAATCATTTTAAGCTATGAAGGTGATGCCAAGGTAAAAAGTGCTAAACTCCAAACTCTCATAATTCAATATGAAAAACTCAAAATGCATACTGAGGAAAGCATTGACAGTTTCTTTTTATGTGTAGATGATATGTAAATCGTATGAGAAATATGGGTGAAACCATATATCACACTACTCTGGTAGAAAAGGTTTTAAGATCTCTAACTCCCAAATTTGAGTGAAAAGTGTTTGCTATTGAAGAGAAGTAGGATCTACAAACTCTTACTGTTGTTCAACTTCATGGGATTCTGGCTGCTTGTGAAATGAGAAAAGGAGGTCCGTCTAAAGTCAAATAAGCTATTTTCAGAGTTGCTGCAAAAGGAAAGGAGGTAGAAGATCATGAAGGATCAGGGTATGTTTCAGAAGAAGATGAGACAAATTTTGTAAAGAAGCTACAACTTGGAACTGGAAGGTTCAAAGGTAAGCTTTATTTTAAATGTTTTTCTTGTGGAAGAGTTGGTCATTAAGCTGCTAAATGTCCCCATAAATATAGTCATGAAAAGGGATAGGAAGTGGCTAAAGGAAATAATAAAAAGTTTATCAATAGAAAAAGCTATTATACTCATGAAGATAGTGATGGTCTATGAAATAGTGAAGAAGGAGAATCTGATCAAGATATTAGACTACTCATGGCTTTTGAAAAGGACTCTAGTGATACTTTTATGGATGCATTAGAAAAAAATGACTTTCTTGAAGAAATAAATCATCTCAAAATATGTTTGGAAGAAAACAAGATTTCCATAGATACTATAAAAAATCAGCTTATGGAAAAGGAGAAGCACAATGAGAAATTAGAATGTGAAATAGTAAGTCTAAGAAAGGAAATTTAGAAAGTGAAAACTTTAAATCTTAGATTTGCTAAAGGATCTAAAACCTTATATGAAATTATCAAGGTACAATGATATCCTCTTATAAAAACAGGTCTTGGATATATTGGAGAATCATCTCAGTATTCAGCACCAATTTATCTAAATACAGCTAAGGCCAGCCTGCAACATTCTATCTCTTAGCAAAAGAACAAAGAAACTACTCAGGTAAAGCATGACCACTTTAATACAAGGAAGAACATTAACAGAAATATCAATCAGAAGGTAAACATAAATAGAAGGTTTCATGATCGCAGAATTTCTTCTTTAATGGACAATGTTTCTCATGTCATAATTTTGGTCATAAGGCTACTCAATGTGTTGCATACAAAAGCATCATGACAGAGAGGCAAGAAAGCAAATAAATGAGACTGGAATAAAGAAGAATAATTATAGCAACTTTTCTCCTCTTCAAAATGAAATTGAATGTGCTTATTGTAATAACTTTGGTCATAAAGAATCTGAATGCAGGAGAAAAATTCAGCTAAAAGAGCATATACCTTCAAATTCCAAGGTTTGGAGAAAGAAGGACTTACAGGTTGAAAGTTGTGGCATAGCTTTATTTGCAAAAGGGGAAGAAAATCAATGGCACATTGATAGTGGATGCTCAAAAAACATGACAGGTGACAGAAATAAACTCTTTTCATACAATGCTTTACAGAAAGAAAAGAATTTTACTTTTGGAAATGACTCTCCAGCTGTCATTAAAGGAAAAGGTTATGTTTTTATAAAATAAAAGGTGAAATCTAACAATGTTATGTATGTGGATGGATTAAAACAAAACCTACTAAGTGTGAGTCAAATGTGTGATCAAGGAAATGAAGTTCTCTTAAGTTCAAAAGAATGTATAGTACGTGAACTTGACACAGGAAAAATGGTAATAAAAGGAACTAGAACACCAAGCAATATGTATGTATTGAAATTTGGCCAAGAACAATGCTACTTGGGTAAATCTTCAGAAAATTGGTTATGGCACAAAAGGTTGGGACATTTGAGCTTCTCTCAAATAAGAAAATCCAGCAGACTCAAAGTAGTTCGTGATCTTCCCAACATCACTCTACCTGAAAGTACCATATGAAAATCATGCCAATTTGGTAAGCAAACCAAGGTGCAATTAAATGCTAAAGAAGGATCAACAAGTAAGCCTCTTGAACTTATACATACTTATCTATGTGGTCCTGTAAGGAAAAAGTCACCTCATGGAGAACAATACTATATTTTATTTATTTATAAATTCTCTAGAATGTGTTGGATTGGTTTACTGAAACATAAAGATGAAGCATTTGAAAATTTTAAGATCTTCAAAACTTTGGTTGAAAATGAATTAGATCTAAAAATAAAATATCTCAGATCTGACTGAGGAGGAGAATGTATATCAGATGAATTCTTTGATTTTTGTGAACATCATGGCATAAAAAGACAATTTTCTGTAGCTGGAACCCCACAACAAAATGGCGTGGCAGAAAGGATGAACAGAACAGTTCAAAAAATGGCTCGGGCTATGCTTGATGAATCTGGGACTCCCAATACCTTTTGGGGAGAAGTAGCACATATTGCGGTAAATATTCTGAACAAGGCTCATGTTCAGGTGAATAGTGATAAAAATCATGAACTCTGGCATAGCAATCTTCCCACCGTAAAGCATTTTAGATTTTTCGGTAGAAAATGTTTTATCAAGAATAACGATCAAAAACTTGGTAAGTTTGAAACTAGAGCAGATGAAGGAATATTTCTTGGTTACTCTTCTAGAAGTAAAGCATATAAATGTTACAATAAAATACTTCGAAATATTGTTGAATGTATTGATGTTGTAATTGATGAGTCTCTCTCAACTCCTAAAAAGGAAATAACAACAACAAATGAAGATGATGATGATGTATATCTTCCTTCATCAAATAGAAACAATATAGAAGGTGAACCCAATGAAGCATCAGAAGGAGATCTATTTGAAAAGGCTCCATCCAGGTACGTACAAAAGAATCATCCAAAATCTCAAATTTTGGGAGAAAAGGGATCAGGTGTCCAAACAAGAAGAACTCTTGTAGGATCTCCTAGCTATCTGGCATTCCTATCTACTATTGAGCCACAAAATGTCACTCAAGCTAGTAAAGATGAATGTTGGATTCAAGCCATGAACGAAGAACTTGATCAGATTGAAAATAATCATACTTGGGAATTGGTTCCAAGACCTCATGACAAAAATGTGATTGGAACAAAATGGATATTCAAAAACAAGTTAAATGAAAATGGAGATGTTATTAGAAACAAGGCTAGACTTGTTTGTAAAGGGTATGCTCAATAAGAAGGTATAGATTTTGAACAAACATTTTCTCCTGTAGCTAGACTTGAAGCCATAAGAATGTTTCTTGCTTTTTCAAGTTTTCAACAAATCAAAGTTTATCAAATGGATGTTAAATCTGCCTTCCTCAATGGTGATCTAGAAGAAGAATTTTATATAGAACAACCAGAAGGATTCATTCTGGGAAATTATAAAAAACTTGTTTGCAAACTTAAAAAGGCTTTGTATGGTCTCAAACAAGCTCCTCAGGCATGGTACTATCGTCTTGACAAATATCTTCATCAACAAGGTTTTACAAAGGGATCTGCTGATAGTAACTTATATACAAAAATAGAGAATGATAAACTGTTGATTGTAGTATATGTTGATGACATCATTTTTGGAGGTAATGAAGAGTCCATGAGTCAGAAATTTTTTTCTGTTATGCAGCAAGAATTTGAAATGTATTTACTTGGGGAACTAACATTCTTTCTTGGCTTACAAGTGCAACAAGCATCAAATGGCATATTTTTATCACAAGAAAAATATCTTAAGAAAATTCTGAAGAAGTATGGTATGGAAGACTGTAAACCTGTGAGTACACCAATGGTAATTGGATGTAACCTCAGTTCTCATGATGATTCTCCCATGGTAAATCAACTAGAATATAGATCCATGATTGGAAGTCTGCTTTATCTAACTGGGACAAGACCAGATATCATGCTTGCAGTTGGGATTGTTGGACGATTCCAAGATAATCCAAAAGAGTCGCATCTTTAGGCTGTAAAAATAATATTCAAATATCTACAAGGGACTCAAGACTTTGGTTTATGGTATCCAAAGAATGTTGATCTCACTCTTCATGCTTACACAAATGTAGATTCGGCTATAAATTTTGATGATAAAAAAAGTACTAGTGGAGGTGCATTCTATATGGGGCCCTAATTAGTACCTTGTTTCAGCAAGAAATAAAGTTTTATTGCCTTATCTAAAGCAGAAGCAGAATATGTGGTTTCCGCATCATGATACACATAACTCCTTTTGATGATGCAGACTCTACAAGACATTCAAATCAAGTGTTCATCTCCCATCTCCATTTTATGTGATAATATAAGTGCTATTAGTTTCTCAAAGAATCCTATTATGCATTCCAAGACTAAGCACGTTCCTGTCAAGTATCACTTCCTACGTGAACAGGTTCTTGAAAAAAAGGTTAAATTGGAGTATGTTCCCTCCAAAGAAAAAGTTGTTGATATATTTACTAAACCTTTTCCTAGGGAAGCATTTGAATACCTCAGAAAAAAGCTGGGAGTTGTTTATGCCTCTCTGATTAAATCTGCTTAATTTCAGAAGTTTAAATTTGATACGCAGGTTTTATAAAGATGAATCGCATATATAAACGAGTTTCTATGCACAAAACCATGTATGGTTTTTTGCTGATAGAAATTCTCTGGGTCAGCACTCAGGACAGTTGTGGTGCTATTGGGTAATCTCTGTTATTGTTCCAGCATTCATATTTCTATTCTATTATGAAGATGCCTTGATTAATTGGTTGTTGAAGGTGTTCAGGGTGCATCAGCTTAGGGGGAGCACCTATCTTGCTGAAAAGGATGTGTTGTTGGCATTCTGATTGGTTTCTGATATATGATCTCTCCCCTGAGATATTTTGGTCTTGTTAATGACATATCATTTCTGTACTTTGATGAAAAGGGGATGTTGAAACTCATGATGTAAATTGTTCTATTCATTCATGCAAGGACTTGTTCTACTTTGTAAACCCACTTGGTTGGGTAGTTGAGTCAAATATGTAATTCCACTTAGTTGGAACATTAATGTAAGTATGAGTCCTTGGTGATAGGATAGGTCATACTTGGTTGAGTTATAGAGTCATGTCATACATTGAAAATATCTGAAGATTCAGCATACACTCAGGGGGAGCATGGTCAATATAGTGCCCTTTACCCTTGATGTCAAAGGGGGAGAAGATTTTGGGTGTTTGAAGTGTTTGAATAATGTTTATGTTTAATGTATCTATATTGTGGTTATCAAACACCTTCATGGTTGCCATCAATTCCAAAGGGGGAGATTGTTGGAAATATGATTCCTATGTCTTAATATTTTGTCCTTGATGGCCACTCTCTGATAAAGATGAAGTATTTGTCTTCAGCAGAAGCTCCAGAGTCCATCAGATGAATGTGTAAAGCCCACCCGAATATTCGGTAATTTTCATAATAAAGATTCTATACATCGATTTGTAAAGGCAAAGTCGCGTATACACGCAGATAAGAGAAATCCAAGTTGCTTATGCCTTTTGCACCCCAAAAAGATAATACCAGGGGGAATTACCATGGTATTATCCCACAGGATTGAGTGCCATGTCTTCTATTTGATTTCGTCCAAGGATACCATTGGCAACGATATGGTTTTGACACATGGTATTGATAAAAGATAAAACTATATAAGGAGAAGAAGATCATAGTGCAAAGGTGTGCATGTGTAAGGGCTATCACTAATTCTTCTCTCTGAAGTATATCTGCATAGGTTGAACTCTGTTTTATTGATAAATATGAAGTTATGATACACTCTTGATAGATTGATGGATCAAGATATCTAGACCCGAAATGACTATGTTCTTGCATGATCCATTAAAGAGATAATTAGATCTGAGACCTGGCGCATGGTTTTTGAAGTGGAGTGAAGAAATCTGGGTAAGTTCTATAGACCTGAAAAAATTATGTTGAACTAATATTTACAAATCTATATGCTAGTTCGTCTCAGTAAAAGCGCGTATATACGTGGGTTTGCTTCAGAAAAGGCACGTATGGAAGTTAGGGTTTTCTGAAGCTCATTGTAGAGGTTTTATGTTATTATTGTTATCTTTCTACTATCTTTTAATGAAGTCTTTATATAGATATGGGTTGCTTGATTGCTGAATATGCTACTAAGTTGATTATGTACAAATCTAATCAATGAGTGAGAAATTATGTGTTATGATGACTGACTGATAAAGGGTTTTGCAATTCTAAAAATATATTTGACTGAATGACTCAGATATGGATCTGAGACTGAATATATTATGAAAAACAATATTCACAGATCTATACGCAATTTGGTGTTAAGGAAAGCACGTATACACACAGGTTCAGTGAAGAAAATTAGTGTATGCTTTTTGAGATAATGAATGTTTAGGGTTGAATTTGATTCTGCATATTGGTTCTGAAATTTTATTATTACAGTGTTCTAATTATAGTGATCTCACTGTTTGGTTTGATGTATTAGATAAAGTTTATTCTTGCTGATATTTATGAAGGGTTGTGTTGAAGATGTGTGATGCAGTATGAAAATTGATGAAACATGGTCTGCAGTGGTTCTAAGGGTTGAAACCTTCAGTAGGGAAGTAGAAGCTGGTGTTCTAATCAAGGGGTTGAAGCTCCCTTCCAGTAGAAGTTGGTAAATGAGATTAGGGGGTTGTAGCTCCCTTCTAGTTGCAGATGGAAAAAGAGAGAAGGTTGCAGCCTTTTGCAGGTAGATTCCTGCATACTGATATGAGTCTGCATTAGTAAAATAGTGTAAGTAGTTTTCCATATAATGACAACAGCGGTGGTTTTCTCCCAAACTGGGTTTCCACCTTATATCTTGGTGTTCATGTGTGTTTCTATTGTGTGATGATTTATTCTTCTGTTACTGCACATATTTACTGATTAAAAAATAAATGCATGATTGATAAGCTGAGTTAAAGATTGTTTCTGAAAAGTTTTCTAACAATAAAATTATATCAGTATACCCAAGTTTATTTTAGCAAATGCGCGTGTATACATGAGTTGTTTTCATCAAAGTCGCATATGGAATTCAGTAAATAAAAATTTAAAATTATCGATGGCTCTAATGCGAGACGTTCACCCCCCCCCACCTACGGTATTTTTTAAACAAGGAAGACCTAGTTGAGATTGGAGTTAAAGGGAAGTGTACTATTAGTTGTATAATCATCCAAATTGTACAAGTGGTGCATGCAGTTAGAAGAAGGCCTAAAATAAATCATTCAATTAATTAGAAAAAATTTCCTTTAAAATGAGGAATGAAGGCACAAGTTTAGTCATTGTTTTGGTGAGCATGAGTTGGTGAGACCAAGCAATAGGAAGCACAAATTTATGTGTAGAGCTTGTGAGAGAAAGGTGTTCCAAGAGAAGCTTATGCAGAGGTTGGTAGTGTGAGATAGTCAGAGAGAATGCAGAGAGATCTCAAGTTTGAGATAAGCATTGTATTGTTTCATATTCTTGACTTAATACAATATATAGATAGCGAGGTTTTTTAGCTGAGGATTTCTCAAGATATATCTTGGTTTTGTGCAATTGAAATTCTTTTTATTTCTTATTCACGTGATTTTGCGATCATAATTGGTTTCCATAACTTGTAGAGTAGATCCAAGTATTTTGTTTTATCATATTACAAATATTAGTTGAATATACGTGGATTTTCTACATTGTATTGGAGCAAGAATTTTTTGGGCGGAAAGTTTGCAGAGAATATATGAAAATTTGGGTGAAAAATTTTCAAAAAAAAATAGCATATCTAGATTGCTTGCGAACAAATACCCAAATTCAAAAAAAAAATTGGTTGAATCAGAGTTCAGATGAGGGAGATATCGCCAAGTTAAAATAAACTCTTTTTCTAGAAAATTTTGTGATTGTGAGATAATCACAACGTGGATCTAAGTTTCCAGAGTGCACATACGATGTAATATTTACCGAAGGAATGGTTTTCCTTAGACACATAGCCATGAGATTGATGAAATAATTCAGTGTGCGATTCAAGAATCTGCATGCACTTGAGGTATCAGATGCATGCAAATATTTGAGGAGCGAAGCAAAGGTAAGAGACTTGGTGTTTGAGAGGGAGCATGAATTACCTCTCAACATGTAGCCTCAAAAGAAGCCTAAAAAATTTATGGAGCAACCACAATTGGAGAAGTAGACAGGAGGTGCATTGGAGACATCCACTCACGTAGAGACCTCCAGGAGGGGGAGAGTTTGATCCAAGTGGGAAGAAGGAGTACATGCATCCATACCTCCAGGTGTGAGGTGGGGTGATGTGAAGCAATAGTCCCAAGTGTGCGAGATGGGAAGGGTCCAATGTAGTTTCAACAAGAAGATCATTCATATCAGTTCTATATTATTGCAACAAGACCATCACCTTTTCTACATGATCCCATAGTATCATAGTAGCAGATTCAATGTCCAATAAATGAGCTAGTGACAGGTCCAATGAATTAAATTTGATTTAATTCATATGAAGTGATCAATCAGAGAACTAATAAATCGATATAAATAATTGTTACATGTTAGTTCTGAGGAAGACCCAGTTGATATTGGAGTTGAAGGGAAGTGTACTATCAGTTGTATAATCATCCAAATTGTATAGGTGGTGCACGTAGTCAGAATAAGGCCTAAAATAAGTCATTCCTTAATTAGAGAAAATCGACTTTAAAAGAATGAATGGAGGCACAAGTTTAATCATTGTTTTTGTGAGCACAAGTTGGTGAGACCAAGAAATAGGAAGCACAATTTTGTGCATGGAGCTTGTGAGGGAAAGGTATGCCAAGAGAATCTTGTGCACAGTTTGGTAGTGTGAGACAACCAGAGATAGTGGAGAGAGATCTCAATCCTGAGAGATGCGTTGTATTGTTTCATATTCTTTATTTAATGCAATATACAAATAGAGGGGTTTTTTAACTGAGGCTTTCCCTAGATACATCTTTTTGTTGTGCGATTGAAATCATTTCTCTTTCTTGTTCATGTGATTGTGTGATCGTAATTGGTTTCTGTAATTTGTAGAGTAGATTCAAGTATTTTGTTTAGCATATTACAAATATCAGTTTGAATCTACGTGGATTTTCTACAATTCAGGCTCCAAGATGATTTTTCCTTGCTTGTCAAGTTCTATAAATATTGTTTGAACTTGAAGCTTGTCACCTATAACTATCATTGAGCGTGAAACATGGAAAACTAGGTGTACTCAGGAAGATGCAAGTAACTCCAATTTGTATTCCATAGTACCAATATTTTGCAGCACCTTAGAAGGAACATAGTACTTGGGTTATAATTTATTATCCTTCTTAGCTTGCTTGAGGTACAATTGTTTGTATGGTTGTAGCCATAAAAATACCCGATTACCTATGTAAAACCTTCTTTCATTGCAATGTTGATATTCCTGTTGTTTCATTCAATTTTGCGCTAGAGTAAGATTATCCTTTAAGAGTTAGAGAACTTTTTGTTGATGCTCAATGTGATATTCCACTACTTGAACCTTAGAATTTTCTCTTAAAGATGATGTGACGGACGATGGATGATATCTGTAAAGTTCCTTAAATGGTTTCATTTTTGAAATGGTATGGAAGGCATTGTTACACCACCATTATGCCATAGCCACTTGACCCATTTCGTTTGTTTATTAGATACAAATCAAAGAATATATCCTTCCAAAAATTTGTTCACTATCTCAGTTTTCCTTTTATATTACAGATGATAAGATGAGTTATGAGCTAATTGAGTATGAAGAAAAGAAAATATTTTTGTGAAAAAATTTCTAATGAAAATGGGATCTCTGTCACTTACGATAATCGTTGGGTTTCCATGTAGATTTTGAATTGTTTCATAAATGTAGTAGTGACTATATTGATAAGATAGTGCACAAAAGTGTGCATACTTGGTAAGTATATCAACTACCACCACAATGACACTCTTTCCTTTGGACATGGGTAAAACTATGATAAAATACATTGATACCTCCTCCCAATGTCGACTTGGAATGGTTAAAGGTTGTAACAGACCTAAGGTTTTAATTTTCTCAAAATTATTTTTTTGTAAAACCAAACATTCTTCCAAAGAATTTTGAATATTAGATTTAAGGCCATCCAAAAAAAAATCCTTCTTGACCCTGTGGTAAGTTTTTAAAAATCTTGAGTGTCATCCTAAAGGATAGGTGTACAATTCCAAAAGAATCTTTTGTTTGAGTTGGGAGTTATTAAATAGATATAAGTGATATATGTACCATAATGAATCGTTTTTCTAGATAAATGTATTATATGGATTGGGATATTGCTGTAACTTTTGAATAAGTGTCCACACCTCTTCGTCACTCTTCCATTCAACACTTGCTTCAATTATCCAATTAGGTTGGATAATAGAAATGGCACAGATCCGTTGATACAGTAAAATACGCAGTTCCATACCTAAGAGTAGATTATCCACCAACAGTCTATTGTGCATATTAAAATATGTAATACGATGCACCTGATGTTCAAGATCGAGATCCACATCCTCATCCCTCTTGAGAGTGCATCTGAAACAACATTTGTCTTCCCTTTTTTTTGTAGTTGATTTCAAATTCATAACTCAACATTTGTGTGACCCGTGTTTTCTTCTCTTCTAAATATAATATTTGTTCCTAAAAGTATTTTAGATTATCATGATTTTTTTTTACCTTAAAGTGCATTCTCATTAGGTAAGGTGCCATTGCTTCATGGAATGTAGTATTTCCAACATTTACTTATCATAAATAGGTTCATGTAAACACTTTCCCTTGATTAGACGACTTGAAAAAAATGGGTCTTCCTTCTTGAATTAAAACAACACCAATTCCATTTCTTGAGGCATCAGACTCCACAATAAAGGTTTTTGTGAAGTCTGTTGTATCTAGGACTGGAGCTTGGCACATTTCCTCTTTAAGATGTTCAAGGCCTTAGAGGACTTGGAGTCCAAAAAAATGCATCTTTATTTAGTAATGTTGTTAGAGATGCTCCTTTTTTCCCATAATTATTAACAAAATTGTGATAATACCCTGTCAACCGAAGAAATCATCAAAGATCCTTTAGGTTTGTGGGGATTTTCCATTCTTTTATGGATTTAATTTTTTTAGCTTCTACCTTAACACCCTCATTAGATAAAATATGACCCAAATATTCCACCTTTTCTACCCAAAACATCATTTATAGGGTTTTTCATACAATTGTTTCTCCTCCAATAGTTTAAGCACTTTGTCAACCTATTGAACATAATCTTTCCAAGATTTGTTGTAGATTAGTATATCATAAAAAAAATACTAACATGAATTTTCTAAGAAATGTCTTGAAAGTGGAATTCATCAAACCTTGAAATGTGGAAGGTGCATTAGTAAGTCCAAAAGGCATGACCAAAAATTCATAATGACCTTCATGAGTTCTAAATGTTGTTTTTTGAATGTCTTCTCTCTTCATTCTAAATTGATGATATCTAAAACAATGATCCAACTTGGTGAAGTAAATATCTCCATGTAATTCATCCAAAAATTCCTCAATGACATGAATGGGAAATTTATCTTTAGTAGTGAGATTATTGAGCTCTCTATAGTCTGGAAACATACCCCATGATCCATCCTTATTTTGCACCAATACTACTATAGAAGAGAAATAACTTTGGCTAGGTTGAATTATACCTGCCTTTAACATTTCTTCCACCATACGTTCAATTTAACTCTTTTGTAAATAGGGATATCTCTAAGGTATGTTGTTTGGCGAAAAAAACCCTGGAATAAATTGAATAGCATGATCCTGATCTCGAATAGGTGGGAGACCTTTGGGAGTCTCAAATACCTGGGAATGAATGTCCATGACTCTATGGATATCTGGATAAATGGATGGTTTCGATGTTTGAACATCGAGTGGGCATAATTGTGAAATTACACTTCATTTTTCTTTCTTCAAAAGATTGTTCATTCCATTAGAGATAATTATCTTCCATGGTTTCCTTATGATATCCATTAATTCAATTTCCTTTCCTTCCCATAAAAATTTCAAGAAAAGTTCTTGAAAATTAAAATATTTCGCCCCTAAAGATTGTAACCATTGGACTCCTAATACAACATCAACACCACCAATTGGAATGGAAAGAATTGGACTATTAAATATATATTCCCCAATGGTTATCTTGATATTATGCCACTTCCATGAGCAATTTTTAGTTCCTATATTTGCAACCATCACTTGACACTCTGGTGCTGGATATAGAAAACAATTCAATTCCTTGGTTATCTTACAATGAATAAAATTATGGTTACTACCCAAATCAGTAAATACTATTACACTTTTATTATTGAAATATCCTTCTATCTTAAGGGTTTGGGGGGTGATAATTCCCTCCAATGAACTACAAGTTATTTTCAAATTCATTTATTCTTTCTCTCAGGTTAGTTCTTGGTGCATATCCTCTTATTTTAATGTTTCTTGTTCCTTTTATTCCTCCTATTCACAATCTATGTAATATAATTTCTTCTCAACAACATTATGAACTTTAGTGTATTTTATATCACAACTGTAACAAATAAATTTTTCTCTTTTTTCCGTAAGTTTCTATGGTTTCCACCTTGTAGGTTGTGGGATGCTAGGAGAAACACTTCCATATTTATAGTTGTGAGTGGTAGATTTCCCTTTTGATGTAATTTTTCAACTTTTCTTGCCACCTTGAATGAATTTTACAATGAATTAATCTCCCAAAGGAAAACCTCATGTTGGATGTTATCCTTTAAATTCCCTATGAAGAAATCAATTATATGCTCCTCTAGAATATCAATTAACTTGATATTCAATATTTGGAAGTCCTCAATGTGCTCTTCCATTGAACACTTTTGTTTGAGATTTATTAATTGGCTAAAGAAGGTATTGTTATTTGTATCCTCATAATGTGTTATTGATTCCTTCACAAAAAGTTTCCAAATGAAAATTTAATTATGTGAAAAATACCATCGATGCACAAAAATTGATTGGGTTCTAATTATAAATATGCAATGTGTACCTTTTGGGTGTGTGGCACATTATGTAGATCAAAGAATTGCTCCATATGTAGTATCCGTGTTACCAGATCCTTGCCATAAAAATTTGTCATATTGATATTTTGAATATGGTTGATGTTTAGTTTTGGATTAGAGTCTCTAAAATCATGATTCACATTCCTTTTTTCTCATTGTGAGTTTCATGGACTACCTTGTCACCATTATGAAGCCTTTCCTACAACGACTTTTTCAAACCTTCCTTTAAACTTTCCATGTATGATTTTAAACCTTCCATGTCCCCTTTTAAACCATCCATGATAACATTCATTACTCCCAATTTATTTTTGGTTTCTCTTGGAGAGAGCGAAAATTGTTCCCGCAATTTTGATATATCATGTTGAATTTCTTCTTCTTCATGCATCATAGTAGAATTTTATGAGGGCTTAATGGGTGTAGAAATTTTTTATTTGGTAGGAATATTGGAACCAATTATTGATATATATGCTTCACTATGACCTTTGAATCATTTCAAACTAATTTTTCAAATAAAAATTATGCAAATTAAAAAATACACACACTTTAGAACTTGATTTGAGCTTGTTGATAAGGTTGACCTTGAAACTATTGTATCTATGTGATTTAAGCTCTTCAAATTCTAATTTTTTTTTTTTTTTTGTAGTCCCTATTTATTGTTTCCAACCCCACCAGTTAGACCAAGACTGGATTCTTCAAGATAAAGTTATGCCAATTTTCCCAAGATGAATTGATTATAGACATTCAGTAGAGTGAACTTGTACAGGATGCCATGTGTCATCGTTTTAATATTCATCCATGAAAATGATACATGAGAACTAAATTCTGTTAAGTTTCATTCAATTTTTACGAAATTCAAATCCAATGTAGGAAGAGAATATTATTATGATTTTACTCAAAACACCCATTTGAAAGAGAATTTTGGAGCATGAAGAAACCCTAAATTTTTTGGACCGTATCTCCAAAAATGTAGTGAAACAAGTTATAAAATGTTTATGCAATGTTCAAAAATATTTTGGATCCACGTGATAGAAATTTCAGCTTCTAAAGCCTCACATAATTTTTTTTATAATGAAAACTCTAAGATGACCTGCTTGAAGAAGTGAAACCCTGGGATCTAGTGTCTAATACCAAATGTTATATAACTATATTGCAATATAGAAGAAAATTTAATGAGGAAATATCCTTTTACATCACATAAATGAACAATTATTGGATGATAAAAATAGAAAGACCTCTTGGGATATATAGGAGTCTAGAGGGTCATAATATAATATTGGCCTACATAAAAATAATAATGTAAGTGCACAACAATAATAATAATGGGCTTCTATGGGGCACAAGAACGACACAATGGGGGATACATGGGGCACAAAAATAAGAATATGGGGGTTACACTAGTATTATAGGGACCTAACAACTTTTACTCCGAGCATAATAATTATGGGACAATAGATGTTCCTATGTAGGATAGTTTTTTGGATGAGGTTAGTGCAAAATATTTTAAATATTTTTATTATTATGTATATGAATTTATGATTAACAAGTATTTGGTAAACATAATTACAAAGTGTTTGTAGTTGTTTTTAATAATTTTTCATGTGAAACTCCTAGAAGATGGTAATTAAGTATACAACTTTTAGGATACATATTCACGTATAGTAGTTGCAGTAGAATATTCCATTCTGGCACCTCATAGACATGTGTTAACATGGGTTTATTTTTTTTGCATTTAAAATCACATTATAAGTCAAAGATGTGTATAAATATAATCATAAATACCCTACAAGACTTATATGAATCTCTTAACTAAACCATAACTAATTTTGAATTCAAGATCAAAAAAAAGGATTATAGGTTGGGGCTTTGTGCTAATCTTAGAATTTTTCAACATTTTAAGCATTTATTTTCCTTGATCTAATTATTAATAAGATGTGTGGCATATTCTAAATTACAAGACTAGTTTATTCTAATGAAGAAACCTTGTCTTCATTTATTTCTTTCTTTCTAATGTATTTAACTAACGGATTTTCAATATATAAGTGCTCGAACATCCTTGTTGCATGTTATTTATTATATAATCAATCTCAAATTTGAAATTATGTAGATGTCTCTTATTAGGTTTTATTTAATTTGTACCTCATTAATTACATAATTGAAAAATATCTATGTATTTATTAAATTCCCTACCCTTTGTCCTAAGAAAATGAATTGAATATTTCATATATCATCCAAATTTTAGTTGACACATTTAGTTAGAGGCTTAGAAATTTTATTAAATAGGGTTTATTCCATTGATTATCAATTTGTTTTTACAATTTTGAAATGTCAAAGTGCAAGATGTAAATTGTTTTCATTTTGTATTTCGCATAAATCCATGTTACTTTCTCATGTATATATGTCAAGTTCATCATTAAATTTACATTACGATATAATCATTTATAGGTTGTATGCCAACAATGAAAATTTTTGAATCTTCCTTCCACATCTTCAACTTCATCCTTTAATTTATGATGGGAATGAAACATGAGAAAAAGGTCATTAAAAGGTTGTGAAGGTTCACCATTATGAAGTGAATAATCATAACCTTTGATCATGAATATTCTCCTTAATCAATTGAAATTTTCCTCCTAAATCTCACATATGTACTTTCTCATCTTGCTCAATCATTCTTCCCAAACCTTTTGATGTCACCTTTAGTATTGTTGAGTACTTCATATTAAAAAAAATGTAGGAAATGTTGATTATAATTCAATACATCAACATTGTTAATGCTTTTTCCTTCATATTTATTCTCAGTGCATAATATTTTTCCTTCATTTTTATTGGATTGGAACTTCATGATCTTATAAAAATCATCATGATCCTATATATATTGACATATTGATTGAATCTCCAAAATACCTAATTTCCTATGGCCACAAATATGTAGTGGAAATTCATAGCCTTCAAAAAAAAATTGTATGGTATCCCATCTCACATGTCTAAATATTAGTTTAAGATTTTCTTTTTTAGTCAATTTTGGTTAATATTTTGTTCTCTCTTCTCTATCCCATCTCACATGTCTAAATATTAGTTTAAGATTTTATTTTTTAGTCAATTTTGCTTAATATTTTGTTCTCTCTTCTCTACACAAATAATTTCCCTTAATTTTTTATACTAGAACTACACAATTCTTTCATGAATGGTAACTATAGCTCAAATATTTGCTAAATATCACTAAAATAATCTAGTTTATTTAAGTTATTAGTGGCATTTTGTATCAAACCACTATGATTTATTCTAGTGTTTGACTTTGAATATGAGAACTTGTCATTGTATGTTCACCGCTGATCCATTGTGTATTCATAATACCTCAAGACATGCATGATCAAGTTTCACCTCTTTTAGGTCCTTTTAATATTTGGTTTTTATGTCTTAAGAAAAAAAATAATGAACATCAGAAGTTTTCTTCCTTCAATTGATAATCTTGCTTCATACCATAGTTTATTAGCCTATTTATAATGTTGTTGTCTAAGCTTTTATATGAATTATTATTGAGTCAATTTTATTGTTTTATGTGCAAAAAATGTCAATTACATTATTGAGTGGGATATTCTAATATACAAATTTCATTTTAAGATTAGTTTAGATGTTATATACCCTAGTTATTACATATATATCTTCATATCATTCTTAATGCTCCCTGCCACCCTCTTGCTCTTCTTGGAATGTGGGAGGTGTTACTTTTTAATTAACTTAATATCCATGGTCCATTATGAAGATGGGGTTATAAAACTATACTTTCTTTGAATATTGAAGAAATAAATTCTAATATTACCATTTCATTTAGCTCATTGAGAGTTTTCTGGTGATATGAATTTCATCCAAATATCACTCCCACATCAAAATTTATACCATTCAAAGTTTGACAAAATAGATTGCACCATGTGAACATGTAAATGCCATGTTGCACCCACATGGACCTATGATATCATCCTTCATACTCCTGCACCTCTCATGATTCCTAAGTGGCATCAACATAGTCATGTCTTATCCCATCATCACCTTCCACATGGACTTAGGGCCATGGTTCTACCAGGTCGACCACTTGGGTTTTGCGATGACTCCTTATTATCGTCAATCATCTATATATGTCATTATGGTTGAGGGTTCCCAGTTCATTCACTTAATATGATAATGTAAACTAGTCAGAGCCACATAGATGGGAATTCCATTAAATGTTGTGGAATCTCTTGATATTTGTAGGACATTTTTTCATTGCATCCATGGGTCCTTATAAAATACAACCTCACATACAGTTAGTGGGATTTTTCCTGCACACGTGTCATCCCAGTTGGATACCCAATTTAAAATACATCATCTTGGTCCATATGGATTTCAAATACACCCCATTTGAATTCTTCTTGGAGATTTCAATACCGTTTACATGTCATTTTGACCCCAACTCCTTCCAACAGCCCGTAGGTCCAAAACCTAGTGGGTCCTCCCCACTCACATGTCATCATGGATCAAATAATTTCAATAATCCACAAGGAAAGAACCCCATGGGTCCTCCCTACACACACATCATCACAATCCCAACTCTTTTTTACTTGGTCCCATTTCAAATATGATTGGAGAGCTTGGGACTGTGAGTCGACACAAGTTATTGAACTATGTATTACCAAAAAATGAATATAAAGGAGCGACCTCCCACTTTTCAGTTCTCTGAGATTAAGGAATAATTCCCAAGGTTGAGTGGTCACTAATAGTGAGTGATTATCCATAGCAAGGGAAATAATATCTAAACAACAGAGAATGACAATTTCTGAGACCAATAAGGGACAAGTGTTAGGTCCCTATATTACTAATGTAGTCCCTTATTATTGTTAGTGTGGCCCCCTTATTATTATTTTTGTACCCATGTAGTCCCCATATTGTTATTATTGTGCCCCATAAGTAGCCCACTATTGTTATTATTGTGCCCTTACATTATTATTGTTAGGTCCGCTAGAATTATATTTTGACCCCATGGACTCCTATATATAGAAAGGAGGTTTTTTCATTTGTATCATCCAAGAATTGTTCATTTATGTAATGTAAAGGAGGTTTCCCCCTCGAAGTGTCTAATTTCTAAGGCGTTGATCTCTCTTTTATTCTATTTTAGGAGCTGGTTTCATAAAATTTGGTATCAAACCTTAGGATTCTAGAGTTTCGATGCTTCAAACAAGTCATCGTGGAATTTCCGCTATAAATTTTTTTCTAAAATGTTTCAGATGCTAAGAAAAAAACAATTTTCAAAGAAATATTGAGGAATTTCATGCAAAAAATTCAGATCTTGGTTTGCAATATTTGTGGAGATATGATCTGTGGAAGTTAGGGTTTTTGCAGGCTCTCGAATTTCATCTAAAATAGGTGACCTTGGGAAAATTGTGGTAACTCTCTCCCAGAACATCGAATTAGAATTATGCAAATAGCGGTTGAACGTAAATAGATTGTAGTTTCTTCTATATCAATTTCATAGCTGAAGGAGGAAACAATGACATGTGGAACTTCGTACAAGTTCGCTCTACTAAACCAGTCCATAATTAGGTCATTGTGAGAGATTGGGCATAACTTTGTCTCGAAGAATCCAAATTAGGTCAGACCAGTGGTATTGGAAAGAATATTCAGAGGAATATTTAGAGGGCTAATAAATCACTGAAGATAACATCTCTGGGATCCAAAATCACAAATATA
Source organism: Pinus albicaulis (assembly GCA_034641835.2). Classification (NCBI taxonomy): domain Eukaryota; kingdom Viridiplantae; phylum Streptophyta; class Pinopsida; order Pinales; family Pinaceae; genus Pinus; species Pinus albicaulis. Next base: position 967,754,698 of record CM076571.1, on the reverse strand, counting down.
CATTAGATTCAATATTGAACTCCTCAAAAGAAAGAAAAAGGTGTGTATTTTTTTTATAAATTACATAAGTCTTGTCTGGAAAATCAGTTTGAAGGGATTCCAAGGGCGTATTGAAGCACATATATTCGTATTGGGCTCTAAAATGGCCCCTAAAAATAATTCAACACCCATTAATCCCTCATAAGTCTCTAGTATTAATCATGAAGAGGAATAAGTGCAACATGCTATATCAAAATTACAAGAACAAGTGCAACAAATTTTTCTCTCGCAAAAGTAACAAAAAATGAAATCGATGGTTTGAAGAAAAGCATGGAAGCTAAGATGGATGGTTTGAAGAAATGCGTGGAAGCTAATATGGATGGTTATAATAATCACATGGAAGCTAAGATGGGTGACATGGAAGCTAATATGGATGGCGTGGAAGCTAAGATGGATGGTATAGAAGGAAACATGGAAGCTATCATGGATGGTTTGAAGAAAGGCGTGGAATTTAAGATGGATGGTTTGAAGAAAGGCATGGAAGCTAATATGTATGGTTTGAATAATGGCATGGAAGCTAAGATGGATTGTTTTAAGAATGGTATAGAAGGAAACATGGAATATTTGAAGAAATACATGGAAGGTTTGAAGGAAGGTTTGGCAAAGTTGTTACAAGAAAAGCTTCCAAATGGCAAAAAATTAGTAGAGGAAACTCATGATGAGAACAAAAGAAATGTTCATTATGATTTAATTGAATCTAATGTTGGATTTAAGACCCACCATATTCCAAATATAGATATTATGAAGTTTGATGGCAAGGATCCGATAACTTGGATACTACTTATGGAGCAATACTTTGAGCTCCATAATACACAAAACACACAAAATGTATGCATTGCAACTTTATATTTAGAACAAAATAATTTTGTATGGTATCAATGGATTTTTTCTCATAAACCATTGGTCACTTGGTTAATTTTTATGAAGGAAATGATAGCACATTATGAGGATACAAATATCAACAACTTCTTTAGCCAATTAATAAATCTCAAATGAAAGGGTTCAATGATGGAGCACCTTGAGGACTTCCAAGAATTGAATATAAGGGTAAATAATATTCCAGAGGAACATAGGATTGATGTCTTCATAGGGACTCTAAAGGATAACATCAAACATGAGGTTCGCCTCTGGGAACCTGATACATTGGAGAAGGCATTTGGGTTGGCAAGAAAAATTGAAAGAAAAATTATGGCGATAAGGAAGCCTACCACTTACAACTTTAAAGATGGAAGTGTTGCTACTCCAAGACTTCCATAACCTACAAGGTTGAAACCACAACAATTGGAAGAAAAAAAAACAAAATGGCTTTAGTTGTGATAGAAAATACACTAAAGGTCATTAGTGTGCTAAGAAGAAATTATTTTACATAGATTGTGAAGAGGAGGAAGAAAAGGAACAAGAATCTTCAAAAGAAGAGGATATACACCAGGAACCAACCCTAGAGGAAGAAGAAATGAATTCGAATATATCATGTAATGCATTGGTAGGAATCACCACTCAACAAACTCTCAAGATAGAAGGACATATCAAGAAGAAAAAAGGAATAGTGCTTATTTATTCGAGTAGTACCCATAATTTTATTCATTGTAAGGTAGCCAAGGAATTGAACTTCTTCCTATATGTATCGCGAGAGTGTCAAGTGATGGTGGAAAATGGAGGAACTATAAATTTCTCTTGAAAGTGCCATAATATCAATCTAACCATGGGGGAATATTTATTGAATACTAGTCCAATGATTTCCATTCCAATGGGTGGCACTGATGTTGTACCAGGAGTACAATGGTTACAATATTTGGGGATGGTAGCTTTTAATTTTCAAGAAATTTTCTTGAATTTTTTTTGGAAGGAAAGGAATTTGAATTACGGGGCATTGTAGGGAATATGGGAAAGATAATAAGCTCTAATGTCATGAAAAATCTTCTAAATAAAGAAAAATGAGGCATCGTTGCACAATTATGCTCACTAGAAGTTCCAACATTGAAATCATATATTTCTCTAGATCTCCAAAAAGTCTTGGACAATCATTCCAAGGTGTTAGAAACTCCCAAAGGACTCCCACTTATTCATGGTTATGATCATGCTATTCATTTGATTCCAGGAAGTGTTCCTCCAAACATTAGGCCTTACAGATATCCTTATGTCCAAAAGAGCGAAATTGAACGTATGATTGCAGAAATGCCAGAGGCTAGTATAATTCCACCTAGTCAAATTTCTTGTCTGCTCCAGTAGTATTGGTGCACAATAAGGATGGATTGTGGTGCATGTGTATGGATTATAGGGAGCTCAATGATCTCACTATTAAAGATTAATTTCCCATTATTTTGATTTGTGAATTATAGGACAAATTGTATGGAGAAATTTATTTCACCAAGTTGGATCTCTATTCAGGATATCATCAAATTAGAATGAACACTGAAGACATTCCGAAAACATAATTTCAAACTCATGAGGGTCATTATGAATTTTTGGTCATGCCTTTTTTCCTTAGAAATGTACCTTCTACATTTCAAGGGTTGATGAATTCCATTTTCAAACCCTTCCTTAGAAAATTTGTGTAAGTATGTTTTTATGTTATACTACTCTACAGCAGGTTATGGAAGGATCATGTTCAACATGTTGATAGGGTGCTCAAACTATTGGAGGAGAAACAATTATATGAAAAAACCTCCAAATGTTTCTTTAGATTACAATAGGTGGAATATTTGGGTCATATTGTATCTCAGGAGGGTGTTAAGGTAGACCCTAACAAACTTAAATCCATTAAGGACCCACAACCATAAAGCAGTTGCAAGGATTTCTTAGGTTAACAGGGTATTATCGCAAGTTTGTTAAGAATTATGGGAGAATAGAAACACCTCTAACAACATTATTGAAGAAAGATGCATTTTCATGGAATCCTGAAACAACTAAGGTCTTTGAACATCTTAAAGAGCCATTGTGCCAAGCACTGATCTTAGCTACGCCAAACTTCACAAAAACATTTATTGTGAAATGTGATGCCTCAGGAAATGGAATTGGTGATTTTTTAATGCAAGAAGGAAGAAACATTGCTTTTGAAAGCTTTCCAATCAAAGGAAAGTATTTACAGAAATCTATTTATTGGAAGGAAATGTTGGCAATACGACATGCACTAAAGAAATGGAGACCTTACCTAATGTGAAGGCACTTCAATGTAAAAATTTATCATGATAGTCTTAAATACTTTTTGGAACAATATTATATTCTGAAGAGTAGCAAAAATGGGTCACAAAGATGTTGGGTTATGACTTTGAAATCATCTACGAAAAAGGGAAGCTAAATGTTGTTGTAGATGCACTCTCAATAAAGGATGAGGATGTGGAAGCATTGATTTGTGCCATTTCTATTATCCAACCCGATTGGATAATTGAAGCAAGGGATGAATGGAAGAATGACGGAGAAGTATGGACACTCATTCAAAAGTTGCAGCAATATCCTAGTACATCTAATATTTTTAGTTGGAAACATGATTCCTTAAGGTAAAAAGATCGCTTATATCTTTGTAAGAATTCCCAACTAAAACAAAATATTCCTTTTGAATTGCACACCTCTCCCTTAGGAGGACACTTGGGAATTTTAAAAAATTAACACATGGTGAAGAAAGATTTTTTTGTGATGGCCTTAAATCTAATATTCAAAAGTTTTTGGTGGGATTTTTGGTTTTGCAACAAAATAAATTTGAGGCAATTAAGACCTCGAGACTATTACAACCTTTATCCATTCCAAATAAACGTTGGGAGGAGGTTTCAATGGATTTTATCATAGGTTTACCTAAGTCCGAAGGAAAGAGTGTCATCATGGTGGTAGTTGATAGAATTACCAAGTATGCACACTTTTGTGCATTATCTCATCCATTTCAAGTGAGTACAATTGCTACTACATTTATGGAAACAATTCAAAAGATACATGTAAACCCAAATATTATTGTAAGCAATAAAGATCTCATTTTCATTGGAAATTTTTGGACGGAATTATTTTCTTTTTTAGGTACTCAACTAGCTCATAAATCATCTTATCATCCTCAATCCGATGGGAAAACTGAGATAGTGAACAAATGTTTGGAAGGATATATTCATTGCTTTGTATCTAATAAATAAACAAAATGGGTCAATTGGTTACCTCTGGCTGAATGGTGGTATAACACTTCCTTCCACACTGCAGTAAAAATGACCCCATTTATGGCACATTATGGATATCATCCACCATCCATCAAATTTATCTTTAATTGAAAATTATAAGGTTCAAGAATTGGAAGATCACATCGAGAATCAAAAACAAGTTCTCCAACTCCTAAAGGATAACCTAAATTTTTCACAAAGTCGAATGAAACAATAGGCAGAACAACATCGCAGCGAGAGAATTTTTGATGTAGGAGACTGTGTATTTTTACGGCTACAACCATAAAAAAAAATTTCTCTCAAGCAAGCTAAGAAGGATAATAAATTATCACAAAAGTACTATGGTCCTTACAAGGTGTTGCGAAATATTGGTACTATGGCATACAAATTGGAGCTTCCTACATCTTCTCGAGTGCACCCATTTTTCCAGGTTTCATGCTTAAAGAAGGATATAGGTGAAACACTTTTGGTTCAAACAGTATTGCCAAAACTTGATGAGGAAGGAAAAATCATATTGGAACCTAAAGTAATCACAGAAATAAGAACTTGACAGCTATGAAATCGATCAATTTCAGAGTATCTCATCAAGTGGAAGAACTTACCCACTGAAGATTCCACATGGGAGGATGATAATTTTATACAGAAGCATCCAAAACTACTCAAGCGTTGAGGACAACACTTTTTTGAAGGAGAGGGGCATGTTAGGTCCCTATATTATTAGTGTATTCCCTTATTGTTGTTAGTGTAGCCCCTTTATTGTTATTTTTGTACCCATGTACTCCCCATATTGTTAATATTTCGTTCCCCATAAATAGCCCACTCTTGTTATTGTTGTGCCCTTACATTAGTATTGTTAGGTCATCTATGATTATATTGTGACCCCATGGACTCCTATATATAGAAAGTAGGTTTTTTCATTTGTATCAGTCAAGAATTGTTCATTTATGTAATGTAAATGAGGTTTCCCCCTCAAAGTGGCTGATTTCTAAGGCAATGATCTCTCTTTTCTTATATTTTGGGAGCTGGTTTCATAACAGCAAGACCCCAACAAAATTCACGTAAATTTCATGGCTTAATAATAAAAATACATTATTCTACTTAAAACATACTTATTTATTGATAGAATAACTTAAAGAGCCATTATTAATAGTTTGAATAAGATCACAAAGATCTACAAATCAACCATAGCATCACGTTGAACATCATGGTCTAGAATAACCAAACATAGTCCAACATATTCATGTTCCATTTATGAATAAATTAATTAATATCGTAATATAGAAAACCCTATTTATACATGTAGATAGCTCTATAGCATGTAGCAATGATGGAAACACGTGGTGCTATGAAACTAGCATAACCATGAGAAAATATAAGCAATAATTCATCATCAGCACATAGGGGTATCAATGTTCCTCCGCTGCTACTGTTAATCTACCAATTTATTTCATTGTCACATTTTTAAACATCATGAATTATTAAGCTTGCACACAACCAAGAATTCACAATATTTCAAATAAACACAATTTCTAAAATGTACACAAATTTTTATGTGATACAAAACCTTGGCCTTAATTCTTATTAAATAGTGCAAACCACCAAATTTCAAGTAGTCTCATCCCTCTGACATGACCCTCCCTATTTATAATATAAAATCACAAAAATTCATCATGTTGTCACCGAATTTTGAGTAGTTGGGCCCTTTGGGATGACCCTCACACATTCATTTACAAAAAAAAAAAAGCTCAAGGGGTTTTGCCTTTTGATATGTCCCCCATAACTACAATATACAAGCAAGAGTTAATGGATCCATTGCATGTGGTTAAACTTACAACAGGTCACTTGTCACGATGGAAACCTTAAGTGAACTGATCCTCCAACCCCCTCAATTAGATATTTACCATGTCTAAATACTAAGCCCCCACTTCTCTTAACATGTGGAATACTACGGTTGCTACAATATGTGAGTCATCCTTTCTCTTGTATTCATTTTTTCTTCTTATTTGGTTCTTGCTTGCCTCCATTCACTTGCTCCCTCACATTGCAAATTTTGTGTGTATGTGTGAGCATGTGTAATGAAGGGGCATGCGAAGGGGCACACCCATTTTCCTCCCACAATCAAAACATCATCAATGCCCAAAATTTGATTAAATGCACCTTTGATCAACCTATCGTGTGGTCATTCCATTGTGCTCCTCATTTGTTTCATGTGGCATGCATCATCATCATCATTCACATTCCATTCCGCATTGTTTACTCATTTAAATGTGTGCATGTGCCTACCGTCATGCAAAACTCTACCATGCCAAGCTATGTTTCTCCACTCCTAGCCAACGTGCATACCATTCTGTCACCCCATTCCCCCGAACATGCACATCTTGGCATGTTTACTTGTGCATGATTTCACAACTAAAAACCCAAATATTTTATTTTTTCACACTTCTTTTGATACAAACATTACATGTCTTTTGATGAAGGTTTCATGCACTATGCACACCTAGTTAAGTGTCCTCCTAACTCGCACAACCTAACAACACCCCTCTCAACTAGTTCATAATCACATGGGAAAGAATTTTTGCACAGCCTAATGTGAATTACTCTCTCTATTTTCGATAGTCACCTCCCATGGGAAGTTTCCCAACCATAAGAATAGACACCTTATTAATATTAAATTTGCACCTATGTCACTCCTCACTCATTAGGGAAATATCATATCGATATGGACATGGGTATGGACATGGGAATGAAAAAAACCATAAAAAATGGGTTGAGACCCTATGGATCATGACCACAAGGCTTGGGACTAATGCCTGACAATGATGTGCTCATAATGTTTTTCACCACTTGAAACCTAAATATTTAGAAAATTTCAAGTGACGACAATGATTTAATTGTAGACATTTTCCCTGATTTTTGATAAAATATACCCTCATAATTTTTCTAAATTTTGATAGACTATTTCCCATATAGGATTGATACAATCAATTCCTTGAGAAGTTGTCCTTAAATGTATTTTAATTGTTCAACATTTATGTTTCTTTTTTGGTATATTTCTAATTTATGTTACAAGGTTTTCTTGGTGTTGTATGTTTAATTGTATAGTCTACATAATCCAAGCATCCTGAGGAATTTTAGGGTTTTTATTCCCTTTATGTAATTGAAATCAAAATTTAAACAATGAAAAATGAAAATCCTACCAAGAATTGAATCATCGAATTTTGATAAAAAATACTAAACATAAAAGATTTAAACTATGCCTTTTTTTGTGTTGACAGTGTTGGACCCATTAACATTAAGGTAATATCCCTGATATGAAATCCCAACTTGTAGGTTTTAACGATGTACAAAAATGATCTACAAACAAAATATTAAAAAAAAATAAAAAAATAATGAGAGCATAAACATAAAACATATATACATAGATATTTCCCCCTGGATCCCAAAACTAGGACTACCAGCTTGATTTTTCATTATATTTCTTTCAATGTTACAACACACATATATATACATGCCAAATCATTCATAAAACCCAATCCCTAAACCCCGAATTAGAACATAACCGTATTTCCCTTGATCAGATCTACAAAAATATCATGGGAAGAAAACCATCATGCCCAAAACCATGTGCAAACCCATGCACAAAACCATAGGCATGTCCGCCCACATAACATAGGGTCCAAAAAAAATTTCTCGAGGCACTACCTTGGACCCTGTGCAAACCCCATGACAAGGGGGGCTAGCCACCCCCCTCTTACCCCCTGCTTGTCGCTTGGAAAGAATATAACACACACTCAACATTCTCCCACTTGTTGTTTTCTTTCCATAGGGGGCCATAGGAGATCTTGGTCATTGGTCCAACCATGAAACACCCATTATTTCTACACACCAAGAGAACTTCTTAGTGCTCACAAAATTTGCCAATGTATCTGCAACATTCTTCAAAGAGTCCACCTTTACCAACAACACCTTTTTATCCTCAACCATATCTCTCACAAAGTGGTACTAAACATCAATGTGATTTGTCTTTGAATGATAAGCATGGTTCTTAAGCAAAAGAATTACTTTTCCTATCACAATATATCATGTAATATAGCCCACTGGCTTCTACTTGAACACAATATGTGTATTAATTTGCTTCCTTTATTGCATGAGTGAAGGTTTGCTGTTCTTCATACCTAGTTGAAAGAGCCACTAGCTGTATTTTACTCATCAAGTAACTACACCTCAAATGGGACATACACTTCTAAATTTTGGTTTGTGGGACCTCCCAGCTAAATTACGCATCGAAAAAGCCACAAATTTCCATAATCGTCAATCCTGGTCTTCCGGCAGCAGCACATGCGCATCGTGAGTGCCATACAAATATGTCTGAGAACCTGCGTTTCTTTCCCAATTCTCCTTCCTTAGTTTTGACCATAAACTCCTCAATACTCATCGCCGCAATATCTAGTGTAAAAACCATTTCATACCTTGATTACTTACTAACGCTTTCATATGGGTATGAGCATATCTTCTTCACTTCTTGGCAATAATAAGGACATTTTCTGAATAACTTTCCACACGATAAAAGAATGAAAAGACATTACCGTTTGCTAGCCTCGTGAACCTCTACAATATTGTCTCGTATACGCCTGAGTTTAATAGAGCTTCATCTTTTCATCTTGTTTCATTTCATACCTGAAGTATTGTTTCCAAGCTTTCCAAGAACCTTCATCGTTTGAAGCAATGAGTGCCGAATCACCGTAAATTTCCTTGTCATTTCCAATAAAGCATATATCACCTCTGAAGACCAAATAAATAACATGATGCCATTTTATTTATAATACACCTGATGATCTTCTTTAACGGTGAGAATAAAGTCCCCATATATTATTATTGTCAATTTGCGATTACCACATCCTTGGTGACTATTTAACCCACCTTAAAGGCTTTTAACGCGTACGATTCTTTATTACCTTCAACGACCTTTGGGATTTAGCCATGTAGATCTCCTCTTCCATATCCTCATGAAAGTAATTATTATTCATCCGTCTTCTCAAAATGTGCAGCAAAACAAAAATGATCATGCAGTTACGCTTGGGGAAAAAAATATCACCAAATGAATTCTCGTGCAAGTTAACTTTTCTACCAACGGTTGTATTCGTGCTTCTGCATTTATCTTTATTATTAAACATACCCATTTCTTTGGTGGTTTCGCTGACCGAAAAACTCATGATTATCTTCACTCATTTCGCTATAAGGATATGTTGTCGACCATATTGCTCCTTTCGATTTCCATCTCTAAATGCACTACCCCCTCATAGTTAACAATTCTGGTGAAATAGTGACACGACCACTCAGCAGAACTCTGGCCAAAACTCTCTTCAACAAACGTGCAAAAAAAGTATGTCTAGGAGGCAACACTTGTTTTAAAATCAATTCAACAGCCTATAAGGTATGCTAAAAAATTGTTGTTGAAAAAAAAGTTGAAAAAAAAAAAAAATTAACAACCTTTCGAAACTTGCCTTGAATTTTTTTTAAGAATGAAAATTCAACATTTTATAAAATTATGGTACTTTCAAAATTGTTTCTTGAAAAAAGGTTGAAAAACACCTCCATCACTTCGATCTTTGAATAACAAAAAAAAATTGTATCGCGCACATTTAAAATAAAGTATATTTTTAATTTTACAATTCTCAAACATTAAAAAAATAAAAACATTTAAAAACTTAAATTTAAAAAATATTATGAAGATAAAAAAAATAAAAATAAAAACAAAGTAAAAATTTTAATTCAATCATTAAAAAAACCTAAAATTTAAGGGAAAAAAAAATAAAAAATAAACCAAAAAAAATTAAGATTAAAATTTAAAAAAATATAGAAATTAAAAAATAAAAATAAAAACAAAATAAAAATATTAAATTTAAAAAAAAAACAAGTAAAAAAAGGAAGGAAATTAAAAAAATAAAATATAGAAATTAAATTTAAAAAAGAAAAAGAAAATGCTTATTAAGTTTAAAAAAAGAAAAAAAAAATTAAAACAAATAATTAAATTTAAGGAAATATATTAAATTTTAATAAATTTAAAAATTCAAAATTAAAAAAAAAAAAAAACACTATTCAAATTAAAAGGAAAAAATAAAAATTAATTAAAAATAAAAAATAAAAATAAAATACAATAAAAATATCAAATTTAAAACAATATATATTAAAAAAACAAATAAACTATAAAAAATAAATTAAATTTAAATTATATACATCAAATTTTATTAAATTAAAAAAAAGAGGTTAATATTAAAATAACAAATTAAATTTAAAAACAAAAATATTAAATTTTAATAAATAAATGAATAAACAAATAAATTTTGAAAGAAAAAATAAATTTTAAATATAAAAGAAAAAAATATATATATTGTTAAACGAAAACTTTAAAAACTTTAAAAATCAATTAAAAGTGGAAAATTGAAAAAAAAAAAAAAAAATTAAATAAAAAAAATTAAAAAAAAAAAAATTTAAAAAAATTAAGTTTCATTTTTAAAAAAATCTAATTTTAAATACACAATTTTAATTGAAATAAAAAAATATAAAAAATTTACATAATTAACACAAAAAAAAAGAAGAGTAAAACATTTAAAAAACATATATAAATTAAAAAAAAATATAAAAAATTTATTGAATTTTATAAAATTATATTAAAAAACTAAAAGTAAAAGTTAATAACAATGAAAAATTATGAAATTAAATAAAAAAAAATGGGCGAAATTTAATAAAAATTATTAATAATAATAATAATAATAATAAATTTAAAACAAAAAATAATAATATTAAAAAAAAAACTCAATTAAAAAAAAAATTAAAAAAAAAAAAATTAAAAAAAAAAAATTTAAAAAAAAATCAATTAAAAAAAAAACATTAAAAAAAAACATTAAAATTTTTTTTTTTTAAAAAAATCAATAAAAAAATCGGCTTTATGCGGGCGGCGGTGGCCGGCCGGGCGGCGCCGCCCCCATAAAGCCGATTTTTTTATTGATTTTTTTTTTTAATTTTTTTTTTTAATGTTTTTTTTTTAATTTTTTTTTTTAATTGATTTTTTTTTTAAATTTTTTTTTTTAATTGTTTTTTTTTTTTAATTTTTTTTTTTTTAATTGAGTTTTTTTTTTAATATTATTATTTTTTGTTTTAAATTTATTATTATTATTATTTTTAATTGATTTTTTTTTAAAATTTTTTTTTAATTGTTTCTTTTTTAAATTTTTTTTTTTAATTTGAAAAAATAATTTTTTTTTTTCAAAAAATAATTTTTTTTTTAATTTAATATTTTTATTTGAAGTAAAATTCATTTTTTTTTTTTTTTAATATATACTTACATCTATTTTTTATTTGATTTTATTTTTATTTTTTTTATTTTTTTTAATTTTTAATATTTTAATTTTAATGTGATTTAAAAAAAAAAATTGAATTTCAAAAAATTTAAAATTATTTTTTTAATTCAATTTTTTTATTTTAAATTCAATTTGTTTAATTTTTTTTATATTTAATATTATAGAATAATTTTTTTTTTAAATTTAAAATTTAAAATTTATTTATTAAAATTTTTATATTTTAATTTAATTTAATTGTTTTTCTTATTTTTTTCGTTTATTTAGTTTTTCATTTTTAAAATCTATAAATGGTTTCACTAAAAAAAAAAAAAAAAAACACTAAATTTATGTATATTTGTTTTTTAATTATTTGCACGTGGTTTTTTTCCTTTTTTTTGTTTTTTAATGATAGGTTTTTTTTTTTTTTTTTAAATTTTTATTTTCTTTTTCTTTTTCAATTTTAATTGTTTTTTTTTAATTTGTTTTTTGTGTAAATTTTAAAAGTTGTATTTTTTTCCTTATTATTATTATTATTTTTTAATTTATATTTTTAAATTTAAATTTTTTTTCCTAAATTTTAATTTTGTAATTTTAATTATTTTAAAATTTTTTTAAATATATATATATTTTTAAATATATTGTTTTTTTTAATAAGTTCAAAAAAAAAATGTTTTTGATTTTTTTTTTTTAATTTTTTGGTGAATTTTTGTTTTTTTTCTTTAAATTATGTGTTTTTTTTCTTCAAATTTTGTCATTTCCTTTGATATAATTTTCAAATATTTTTGTTTTTTTAATTTATTTTTGTTTAAATTTTTTCTTTTTATGAGCTATTTTTGTTTTTTTTTACATTTTTATTGGTTTTTTTTACTGTTTTTATATATTTTTTTTAATCTAAGTTTGTGTTTTATTACATACATGAAAATCACCACTCTAAAAAAAAAAGGTTGATGGAGCATCAATACGTTTCAAAATTAGCATGAAAATCACTGCTCTAGAAAAAAAAGGTTGATGCAGCATCAATACGTTTCAAAATTAGCATGAAAATCACTGCTCTAAAAAAAAAAGGTTGATGCAGCATCAATACGTTTCAAAATTAGCATGAAAATCACCACTCTTAAAAAAAAAAAAAAAAAAAAAATTTGATGCTGCATCAATACATTTCAAAATTAGCATGAAAATCACTAACATTTTAAAACAAATATTCAGACTTCATAAATAAAAATTTTAGAGTGTCAAAATGTGCACCAAAAAAAAAAATGGTGATTCTGCATCACCACTTTTCAAAATCGGGTGCTTTTTATGCTACCAAAAAAAAGTAGGTAACATTGCGGTTACCTATTTCATCGGTAACATTGTTAGTTCTAGGATCATCATGAGTGATAGATAAAGAAGAATTTGAATAGAAATCATATGGAATATACCTCTTTAGATGCCTTCTTTCTCGAACTGACCTTCTCACAACGGGAGTTTGTGGCTCTTCCTCTTCTGAATCTTGTTCTTCTATAGAGTCTGATTCTTCCTCCTTTAGCTCAAACTCTATATTCTAAGGTTCCTTTGGTAGGAATAAATGTTTAAAAACATCTCTAACCTCTCTAAACACCACATCTCCATTGTATACAACCTTCCTTGTTTCTAGGTTCCAAATCTTATAACCTTTTAAACCATCCTTATACCCAATAAAGATGCACCTTTCAGATTTATTATCCAAATCGGTCCTTTTCTCCTTTGAACATGTACATATGCATCACATCAAATACCATCATATGTGAAAGAGAGGGTTTCTTACTAGTCCATGCCTCATGTGGAGTCTTATCCTCCAACGTTGATGAAGGTGATTTGTTAACCAGGTAGCATGCAGTCTCCACTACCTCTGCTTAGAATTCTTGTCCTAACTTGGTGCCACTAAGAATGCTTCTTTCATTTTCCATCAACGTCCTCTTCATTATTTTTGCAACTCCATTTTTATGAGGTGTGTATGGATTATTCTTCTGCCGTGATATACCAAACTTCTTACATAACTCCTCAAATTCCTTCTTGCAGAGTTATCCTCCATTATCTATCCTCAACACCTTTATCTTCTTCTTTGTCTGGTTTTCCACCAGAGCCTTAAATTATTTAAATATGTCAAATACTTTAGATTTCTTCCTCAGGAAATATATCCATGTATTTCTTGAGAATTAATCTATAAATGACACATAGTACATAGATTTACCCAGTGATGGAACTGACAGAGGTCCAAACACATCACTTTGTACAAGCTCTAATATATTGTTCGCCCTCTTAGCACCAGAAGGGAAAATCACCCAATTATGTTTCCCATATACACAATGTTCACAGAAATCAAAATCCAGAGAGAAATTAGATATAACTTCTACCATACCATTACCATGCAGTATTTGAAGTCCCTTCTCTCCAATATGTCCAAGCCTTTGATGCCACAACATGGTATTTTCTCTAGAGACCATTAGGATTTTTGCTCCACTTTAAAGAACCATAGAACTATTGCACCCATCAATAATAGTGCTGCCTAGAAGCTTGTGCAGAGCTCCAATCTGAACTCCCCTCATCAATACGAGTGATCCCCAAACCATCTTGCAGGTATCTTCTCGAACACTTTTTTTACACCTGCATCATCCATCTTGCTTACAGAAATCATATTTCTAGCCAATGCAGGAATGTGCAGAACACCAGGAAGTGTTCTAATCCTTCCACATTGCAAATTCAACTTGAATTTTCCATGTTTGACAATTTTTTCCTTCCTATCATACCCTAAGATGTTATCACTACCATCATACTTCTCATACTCGCAGAAAAACTCCCTATGGGAGTGAAGTGGAAGGGTGCACCTAATTCAATCAACCATGCATCATGATCTACATGTGTATTTTAAGAAGAAGCCAAATACACATCCTTGCCTTCATTTGAGGTGGTTTTTCCTCTGTAGAAGGAGCATCATCAGATCCCTTTCCTTTCTCAGGAGACTTATATATACCGTCCTTTTTGAAGTGCCCTTCCTTTCCACATTTGTAGCACACCTTTACATGTTTTCTTGGAGATTTAGATCTCCCTCTAGATTTAGATCTCCCACTCAATAAATTATTTTTATTTTTGTCCTGGGAACGTCCTCATATAGAAAAGGCATCTCCATTCTGGACCTCCATATTTTTCTGTCTCATTTCCTTCGACAACAAGGCTAAGACAATTTCATCAAAATTCAAGGTAGTTGTATTGCTACCTATTGCAACAACTAGAATATCCCACGAATCTCGTAAAGAACACAACCAATTGATGCACTTATCTTAATCTGAGATTTTAATATCAATAGATGATAACTGACTCACCACAGTATTTAAGGCATTCAGATGCTCTGTCATCGAGTCTCCGTCTTTCATCCTCAGGTTATACAAATTTTTTCGTAGGAACAATTTATTCACCAAAGGCTTATATTGATAGAAAGTCCCTAACTTGTCCCACAAATACCTCAACATAGCTTCCCCAGATAAATTCAATAATATTGAATCTAAGGTACACAACCGTATTTTGATATTTTCCTTTCAATCCAAATTCACCTATTCTTCGTCTGACATTGTTGCTACTTTAGTACCCATATCTATTACGGTCCACTAATATTTATCCACGAACAGGTCCTCCATATTGAGCTTCCACAACTAAAAAATATGAACATTAAATTTATCAATCTCTATCTTTCCAGTTCTCACCATATTCTTTCACCGCAAGAAGCAATCCCGCAGATCTCCCACTAAATAAGGTCTACCACAGGACAGAGAAAAAAACCCCTTGGCAAAAACGGTGTCCCCTTGAAGCTGAAACAAATCTGATATGAAATGTAGGTTTTAACCTTGTACATAAATTATCTGCAAACGAACTCTTAAAATAGAAAATAAACAATAGTGAGAGCATAAAACATAAAAAAATATAAAAAAATATATTTTACCCTCGATCCTGAAATAGGGACTACCAACTTGATTTTTCATTATATTCCTTTCAATGTTACAACACATATATATACATGCCAAATAATTCATAAACCCCAATCCATTAACACTGGATTAGAACATAATTGTAGTTCCCTTGAATGGATCTACAAAAACACCATGGGCAGAAAACTATCATGCCCAAAACCATGTGCAAACCCATGCATAAAAAAATAGGCAGGTCCGCCCACTTATTATAGGGTCTGAAAAAAAAATTCCCAGGGCATTGCTTTCGACCTTGTGCAGGGGGGCTACCACTCCCTTGCGAATCGCTTAGCAAGGGGGCCTAGCCGCCCCACTCTTACCCCCCACTTCTCGCCTAGAGATATTGATGGAAAGAATATAACACACACCCAACACAACTAGAACTTACACCATTTGTACCAGTAATCCCAACAGTGGGGTGTTTAATGATGTACATTGGATTTCAAAACACATAGAGTGGTGTACAATGTATTTAGTTAAAGAAAGTGTGCAACCTTGCGAAAATTCAATATGATGCATGAGAGGTTATAATAGCAAATGGGAAAGGAAGTGTGATCCTTGGAAGCTTGTAATATTACACAACTTGAAAGGAACACACGAGCTAAAAAAACGTCACAAAAACTAACAAGCATAATAGTCCATACGCTAAAGGGGTTGGTTTAAAACATCAGCATGCATTCAACCAGATTCATACAAATACAATCAAAATAGTTCATAAGAATATGCATAAGTTAAACAACATACATCACAAACATCACTAGAATAGTCCAACTACATTTACAATATATTCATGAAGACGTGTCGACTCTGATTTTATTATAAGTGAAATTTCCATTCATACATACAACATGACAAACCACTTGCCCTAATAGTGGAACATGTAGTCAACAATACTTGCTCCTCCCAAAGAAGTATACTCCCTCTATGCTATGGAGAAGCCAAGGCCGACACAAAACTCCCAAGCATTTTCTAAGCCTAAGCCTAGCCAAAATCTTGGCTCCCAAAATCCCTTTACAAGAGTTATGAGGATGTTTTTATAAGAAAGGGGGGTGAATCTTGGCATGCCCCCTTTGTGACTCTTGGACTCCTCTCATGACTGCTTACATTACACATGACTCTTCACATTCAATCATAGAAAAATGGAATTTCACTTATACAATAATTACAAATAATATTACAATTTCCACTTGTACCCATATAAGACAAAATAGGGTAGATACAACTTGATAGCTGAACAAGAAAAAACACTATGATGCTATAGTTGGGGTGAACTCAAGCTGGGAATATTGGACTTGATATCTCTAGGTCACATACTCATACCAAGCTTGGTATTATGCGATGGTCTCCCCAAACTGCGAGATAGTGTTAGGTTGGAAACAAACTCTTACCTCCAATGCATCCGGGTGCAATCTCTTGGAACTAGTTTTCACTACTTCTTCAATCTGGTACAACATTATTTTGATCAGAGCTTGGCCACCGATGCATGTCTAAAAATTATATCTGTTGATCTCCATGTCCTCCTGGGTGTCCATCTGCTCCGACTACTTCAAGTACTGATCAATCTCCTACTCGAATTGTTGTTTCCATTTAGTCTTGGTGTTTGTAACGATTGATGGGATCTGATGGATTCTCACCATGAAATACAAACTGTTGTATATCCGTACATATGCAGCCTAAATGATTTTGATGAATGAAGTGAGTTTATTGTTTTTCTATATTATCATATGATCTCTATATTTTCTTAACTCTTCTCATGGCTTCATCTTCTTTACCAATGTAAGCGGCATGACCTTGTATTGCATTGTCAAATCATGCACGATGGTGATGGAAGGTTGTATATTCTTAAGGATCATGACAAAATATTTTCTCTACCATAGAAAGTAATTCAGGTGGACCACTACCTTACGTACAATTAGAAGCTCCTCATAAAGATCTTGCATAGCATCTCCAAGTGTGGATACTTCAAAAAGTATCGCTGCTCTTATCTCCTCGCAGTAGAAATTTGTGGAAGGTGCATTCTGCAATGTTGCACATAATTGTTCATTCTCTTGCCAAAGTTCCTGTATGTTCTGTGCTAATTGATTGTTATCATCCACCAAGAACTAGGTGTTAGATTTGAATGCTCCTATGAAGGCCCAACTGGCATCAACAATGGAATTTGGATTTCTGCTGGTGTCTTCCACAATCACCATTTCTCTCATGAAAGTAGGTGATGCATGATCACACAAGAAGTGACTTCTTTGCGGTTGTACAATCTTCTTATGCAGCTTATCAAATTATAGATTGTACATATCCATGACCGGATAATCATCAAGGGGAACTAACTCCCCTTCCTCGCTTGGGTCTTGCTCTATAGCTGAAGGTGGTAGAGTTTTAACAGTGGCTTGTGGTGCATTGAGGATCAATTCCACATCCTCATTTCTAAGATCCTGTCCCACTTCCATATTCGTGAGTTCAATCAATTGTTCAAGCTCTTAAGAAAATTTGTGTCCCTGCATCCATTTTCTCAGTTCCTCTATTGTTGGTTGATCATGTATTTATTCTTCAACCTATGTAGGTGTCTTCTCTTCAACAGTGACACCTTGCCTTTATTCCTATTCTTTATTTTATCTCTCCTCTTTTTCTCTTCTTCTAAGCTCTTGTTCTTCCTTCAACTCTTGTTCTACTCTCTACCCTCTTTGCACTACTTCTTCTAAGGATTTTTTCTCCCTCTCACTACAAGGAAAAGACCATCTAGTGGATGTTTTTGAGGAACCCCTTATAAAAATACCCCAGACATCCATTTCTAGCGGAGGTTACTCGAGGAGGTTGGCGGGTGGAGGGTTTTGTGGATGTTTTCTGCTCGGTGCTCTTATCATCCAAAATCACACCGGCGCGCTCAACAGGAGAAAGCGTTGGTGCACACAAAACATTAGAAAACTGGAAATCGTACGCTCCATACACACCCACCCAATGCATTGTATTATTGTAGAGCACCGGTGCTTTAAAACTCTTCTGCATCAGTGTGTCATAAAACACCGCGCTGAAATAGAAACCGCCTGGTGTGGTATTAAGAAACCGCACCGGTGCACCTATAAAACCTATCGCACCAGAACGGGGTTAAATAAAAAAAATATTACGACCAAAAAACCGCATTTTTCACTTTTCTTAGTGCTCTAGAGCTCTCAAGCATTAGTGAAATTTATCCTTGTCTGAGCCGTTGTGACATTGGTGCTCCCATTACACCCATTTCACGCACTGCTGCTGTGCATTTCCCACCAATCTCCAGCTTGCATTTTGCAAAACAATGGGAAAATTTTCTTTTGCAAATTCTACATCCAATATGCCTCCTCGACGGCCAAATGCACATGTATTTTTCTTGTTTTTCCATAATTAAGCATTTTAGCAGATTATAATTTCAAATAACCTTAAAATTAACCATTTAAAAGAAAAAAAATTATCGCATGGTGCGCTCGAGCCATTTAGCTCACACCGGTAAGCGGTGCTTCTTGTAAAATTTACAGGCCACACCGTAACGGGTGCTAACAATATCCACACCATTTCAAGGGTGGTACTGAAAGGCACACCACGTTATTTTAAAATTAAAAAAAAAGTGTGATGTAGTCATTTACCTAGCCGCACCGTTAACCATGTGCAATAGCGGCAACGCGGTGCGTTGACGGAAATATCTGCCGCGGTGTTTGTCAGCGCACCACATTCGGCATTCTAACAAGGTCAACAGTGCGGCCTGGTAAGAGACTGCACCATTGACTATGTAATTAGTCAGGAGGTCAGTGCACTGACACAACTATACGCGTCAGGGCATAGTTTTAGTCAACGCACCACACTCCTGACATCGTACATAGTCAATAGTGCTCTAAAAATTTTCAAGTGCACCACCTACGGTGCGTTGAATGTCATCAAGGGCACTGCCCCTGGTGCATGATAAACAAAAGAAGCACCGAAACCGGTGCATGACTATTTTTTGTGGCGCACCAACTGTTTTTTTTTTCAAAAAAAGTTATATATGTATATTCCTAAATACATGTCTCATTTAATAAAAGAATTTATTTAATATGTCAATAATTCAGAGAAAAGAGGGGAAACACCAACAAAAATAGGTAGAGCAGTATGACATGGTTCGCCTGTGGGAGGCACGAGAGAGGGAGAGAGATGCGTACCCTCGCCCTATTATAACAGCTACCCAGGGGCTCCTAAGGCAGGTAGGCCTCCTCAAGTTATATGAGGAGGCTACTTCCCTAAAGGGCTATGGTGTGTTTTTGAGACATCTTATCCGTAGGTGGAATGCCCACCGACAGGCCTTCTAGGTTGGTCCTAACCAGTGGTACATGCTCACTGAGGAGGATATATATTTCATTACAGGGCTATCGATGAGAGGGGTGTATTTTCCCTCGTTCCCAGAGGTTCCAGTTGGCTGTGTAGCAGGGAGTGAGTTAGTGTACTCCCAGAGATACATTGGAGAAAATGTATTGTCTCCTTCAGATTTTCAGGTTGCTGGAGGTCAGTTACGTATTGGTGCATTTGGTAGTGAGGAGGTGCAATGTCTCTCACTTCTCATTTCGAACATTTCACACAACACTAGTGACAGGCAATGCATTAGTTACTCGCTTCTATATTATGTTGATTCTTTAGTACAAGATCCACGACTTGTTAGGTAGTCTTCCATTTTTTTGCGGTAGTTCTGTACAGCCTTAGATAGATGTCATGCTCATGCACAAGGGAGGGTCAAATTCCCTTTTTATTCAGAGTTTTTTTGTTTATTTTTTGAGAGGTTTCCAGAGACAAGGCCTACTTTTGTTCGGCAGCCTCCTAGGTTGATGTTCGAGGCAAGGTTGCACATGTGGGGGAAGATGATGCCCAAGAGGGGCGAGACTATGTTTCTAGTGAGGATATTGCATGATGCACTGGAGTTTCTAGCTAGTGTTGATGAGATGCATCCCTTCATTACGGTCCCTTATCCTTATGCTGGATTGGATTTTCGAGGGTGTGCCAACATCCTCTTCACATATGATGAGTCGCCAGATGATAGAGGTAATATTATTTTTTTATTTAAATTTATTCTAACATGTTCTTTAACTTGTTTTTATTAAATTGTGTAATAAAATTGTCTAATTATAATTTATTGTGTACTTGTATATATTTTGTAGACATTGGGTCTTTTGATGGTGAGGACCTGCCGACAACACCACATGATGCAAGTGTGGATCCTAATGATGATCAGGGCATGCCAGATGCCGAGGATCATCAGGAGGCTGGTGCAGAAAGACCTACTCCTGCTGGTGCGTGGGTACCGCCTTTTTCTATGCGCAGTCGACTTGATACTAGATACAAGATGGAGTTGGATGACCAACTCACTGGATTGATTGTTGAGACAGGCATCAGGCCCGCTCATATGAGAGACATACAGGTCCATGGTAGGCTGTTACAGATGTGAAGATGCATGTTGCGTGACATGTACAGGCTAAAGTGGCATGTCGTAGGAGCTACGACCTTAGTTACGCAGCTGAGGATGATCATTGCACATTATAGGCATGGTCGAGACACAACACATGATCGACAATCCGCGAGCAGCAACTCATCATCTCATGATCGTTCACTGCTATGCCAAATGAGAAGGCTCCACTAGCATCTGGCAGTAGTCATCATGGAGATGAGGCTGGAAAATCGGCCACGTCCAGCCTGCATCATCCAGCAGTACTCATGATCATGAGCAGGCTGGACCATTGATCGTCGAGGCTGCACCATTAACTAAGCAGTCCTCGACTAGTACTGCTATTGATGTTGTACCACTAGCTGATCCATGACAATTATATTACAGTTGTATATTTTTAACACTATTCAGTTATATATATATATATGTATGGTCCATGTATTTTATGTTCATGTTGCAGTTGTACTTAATTTACATGTTGGTGATCATCATGATGTGTATATTGTTAGGTCATGTTAGATATGTTCATTTAATGTGCAGCTTGCAGATAGATGTGTATGTGATATCATGAGTTATTTGACATGAGATGTATATTTGATGTTTGTGGTGTGATGATGTTATACAATGCTAATTGTGTTTTTTTAGATGAACATGATCATGATGATGTTAGTGAATATGAATGTGTTTTTTAGTTGAATATGATGTTTGTATGATGGTTATCATGATCGTGATGTTTATTAATTAATTTAATATTAAATGACCATGATATTTATTAAATATTATGTCATGATTGTAATTGAAATTGAAATTTTAATTGTATGTAAAATTGTAAAATTGTATTTGTATTTGTAATTGTAATTTTAATTGTAATTGTATGTAAAATATTTAATGTAAAATTTTAATTGTAAGTGTAATATTTAATTTATTGTGAAATGATTGTAATTATAATCTTAATTGTAATTGTATATATGACAAATTGTAAAATTGTAATTGTAATTCTAATTGTATGTAAAATTCTAAAATTGTAATTGTAATTGTATGTAAAATTCTAAAATTGTAATTGTAATTCTAATCATAATTGTATGTGAAATTGCAAAATTGTAATTGTAATTGTAACTCCAATTCTAATTTTAATTGTAATTGTATGTAAAATATTTGTAAATTTTTAATTGTATTAATGTGAAATGATTTTATTAAAATTTTTAAATTTGTAATTTGTAAATAATTGTAAAATAATAAATCTAGAATAATATGAATTTTTGTAACAATAAAGTTTAGAAAATAATGCAAATAAATTCATGTACTTTAGAATTATCATTATTTCATTATCATATTATATACCAAAAAAAAGAACTTTATACAGTACGCCATTTCTAGAGGAGATTCCTGGTTTTTTGTCCAGTGCACTTATCATCATAACCCACATCGGTCCATTTTAGTACTGTAGTGCACCGGTGATTCACAACTCTTCTGCACCAGTGCATCATAAAACACCGCACCAAAACATAAACCGTGATCTTACAAAACTGCACCGGTGTGCCTATAAAACCCCGCGCATCGGAATAGGGTTAAATAAAACCTCGCGCGAGCCAGGTATGTCATTGAAATATTTTTTCTAAGAAGGAAAATTTATTCTGTAAAGTGCAGAATTGGAGCAGTGGAAGGTTCGAATCGCGGGCAAGAATTTTTCTGAGGATATGAGGGTTTGAAAACACGAGAGTTTAAATTTCTGCTGAGAAGTTTATAGAAGAGAAAATGAGTGATTCAAAGAGAAATATGAACAAATATGCTTACAGGGATGCAGGCGGCTACAGAACTTGACATCAAGGAGTCTTATTGGCTAAGGGATGTCAGAGAGAGATCAATTGAGTCTCTTGAATGGGCTAAGAGATCACATGAAGGTAACGATTCTCATTCTTACAAGGATGGCAGGGAAAGATTGGACAGTAGAGAAAGATCAATCAAGGCAGTCGATAAAGTGAAGAGGCACCATGAAGGGAAGGATTCTCATTCCCTTAAGGACAGCATAGAAAGATAAAATGACATTGTTGATCGGGCTGGTAGGTCCCAAGAAGGGAAAGATTCTCCAGAATGTGTTTAAAAGCAGTTGGAGTATTATCTGAGCTTTGGTTGGCTTACATAAACTTTTACCAGCAAAGTTAATGTCGCATAAAATCACATCTTCAACTTTCAATTGAACCTGAATGGCATCTCTAACTTGTCTGAGATGTGGTCCTATGGATAATGAGGAATATCACATGGAAGGTGCCCAAAAATCAAAATTTTTGAAAGTATAGGTGAATTAGCACTTATAAAAGAATGAAATGCCAAAAAAATGTGAACGAGATACACTTAAGGATTCCTTGGTTCCATTTATTATTGAAAATGATGCTCTCTCTGGATGAAACCAGTAAAAATTATGCTTGTATTATAAATGGAAATCCAGTGACCATTTTTGTGGAAAGAAAAGCATAGATGCCTATAGCTACCATATTTCCACCTGCAAATCGGTTTCCCATTGGAAAAGCTAAGGTAATAGCCCATTTTGCAATGTCTTTTCTCTGCACATAAAATAGGATGATAAGGAAGAAAAGGGTTGATATCTAAGTTTGTGAGTAATTGTTACTTCCTTATAAGAACTTAACTAGATTTCATTTTTGTATTTTTTAAGTTGCTTTACAAAAATCATCATTGAATTTCTTCAAACAAGTGCTAATATACAAATAAGAACCATCAAATGAATTGATTGAAATTGGGTTAAATATGGGTTATGAGTGTATGTTGGCATATTAGAAATTAATTGTGGAATTTGTAAGCATCTATCAATCTTGTTTTAATTAGCTTCATCTATAATTACTAGAACAAAAAAATATTTTATATTAAATATATGATTTGTTATGGGGTATAAAACTTGCAGGAAACAAAGTATGGAACTGCGCCAACAAATGAAATTTTGAAAGATGGCATGGCACATGGTTTTGAAAGAATGTGTATAGTTTATGAGTCAATTGTTGCTATGGTACGTCATTTTTCTTTTCGATTTACATTGATGTATATTATTTAATATTTAAATTTTCATTATTCTCACCAATGTATATACACTCATTTCAATTTATTTTTATGTTTGTAGATGGAAGGTGAAGAAGAAGAAAATAATCAACATCGTGAACAAAACATTCCTGAAAATAATCCAAGTCATGGAAGTAGCTCTAGCAGTGACAATAGTTCAAGCGAAGAATGATGATCACTATGTTTGGATATCAAAGCAAGGTGTTGTATTTTTTGAAATATTTGTCTGTGAAATCAAACATTTTGCTTAATGTAGTGGACATATTGTCCCAATTGAAAGACAAAGGGATACCAATAACTGTCCCATTTTGTATGACAAAGGCTGTCTTATTCATATATATATAATAAAATATGTTTTAATTTATTCTATTGAGTTTTCCATTGTCGCTATTGCGTTTCTCCACTGTCGTTCTCAAATGCACTAATAAAAATTTAATTTATATGAATATTGTTATAAGATATATATGTGTCGACTTTTGATGAATAATGAATTTTAAAAAATCACAATAATTATGATATGATATAACAAATTAATCCAAACAGCACATTCAAATGCATTAATAAAAATTTAATTAATATGAATATTGTTATAAGATGTGTCAACTTTTGATGAATAATGAATTTAGAAAAATCACAATAATTTCACTGTCACAGGTCGATGTTTAAAAAAAAAACAAAATGAACACTGGTGCGTGTCAGTCACTATACACTGGTGTGTTTGTATGCTTCAGCGCACCCGTGTGTTTCTACGACCTATGGGCACCGCACAAATACCAAAACCAATGAAAAATGTCAGTGCATTTGTGCGACACTGCGCACCGGTGCTTTAATGCGAGACTACGCACCGGTGCATTTGTACGACATACGGGCACTGCACAAATACCAATACCAATTATAAATATCGGTGCATTTTTCTAATATAGTACATCGGTGCATTTCGATAAGTCTATGTACCGGTGCGTTGAGACGACCTATGGGCACATCACAAATCCCAAGACCAATTGGTACGACCTCGTGTGTTGTATCACCAACATTGTGCCCAGTGCGATTTTATACACCTTGACAACCCGGTGCAGGAACCTTCGACCACCTCGAGGCCACCATCTAGATGACACGCACCAGTGCGTTGAAACCTTAGGAGCGCACCGATGAAAAAAACATCCGTAATAACCTTCAGCCACCCATTTTTTTAGTTGTGTTGAATTTCCAGTAAAACCTCTGCCAAAACCTCTGTAACCATAAATGGATGTTGTAGCAAATGTTTTTTTGACAATTTTGGCCAATTTTATAACACTAAAAACCTCCTTTATAACCTCTGCTAGAGGGTATTTTCCTTGTAGTGTCTTTCTCCACTCTACTCTCTGCTACCTTTGTCCCTTATTTGCTTCGATTTCCAAATATACTTTCTCAGTGAGAGGATCTTATTTTATTTTATAGATTTCTTCCTCTTCTGCATTGTCAGTTACCTTCTTCTGTCCTTTGTCGTGCACCGGGCTGCTGCATGTTGCTCTGCTACTTATAAAACTATTGTTTCATGCGGAACAAATTAAGAATTCGTAATGGTATTGATCGGTTCATGAGGTTGGGAGGAGTTATAATAGTTCTTCCATGGTTCCTCCTCAAACCAGTAATATATCATGTTGACCCAGTTGAAGTATACTCTTGCGCAGTGGTATTTGAAAATTCCCCTTGTATCATACAGATTGTAACTCTTTGTGCTGAACAAAAATATGACTATGGATTTCCCTTCGGCATCTGCAACGTTGAGACTCTTAGTCTAGTACAATCTGAACTACAAAAGAAGAGTCATCCATGGTTCCTTCTTTGTCCTATGAAATTCTACTAACAACCTTGTGGAGATATGATAAGATACCTCTTGGATGACAAGATTGTTAGTGACATATCTCGGAAAAATATGTGGCAAATTCTACCCACCAGATACTCTAATAAATGTGACACTCGGTAAGGTGAACTAATCTGCAATATTTTATATCGCCTCCATATTTTCTCGTGACATGCAAGGTGGGTCCTCCTGAAAGATGAGCATGTAAAGTGGAATGATGAAGTGAGTAGTAATTTTCTCCATGACTTGACGATGAATGCAATATGAGAGTATCTTCCAATAGATATGTATGACAATGTCTCCCAGTGTCCATGTCCAATTCATGCTAGGGAACTGATTTTGTGCATAGATTACATCCATTAAATATGCAAACATGTAGAAGCATGTTTCCTTTCCCTTGGGTGGATTAAAAAAATTTGTCACATGGACTCTATCTGACCAGTTGAACGAATTCCCTTCGTTCACTACCTGGTTCAAAAAGATATCCCATCCCTAAGGAAAGGTCTCCGTGTCTGGTTGGCCATACCAAAATTTGATAGGCTTTCATGGGTGCTTTTTCCTTGTACATATGAGTGGGTGTCTGTCTAAATTTTTTTGGCTCCTTCACCCATCTATTGATGATATCTCTTATGTCCGTGTAGCTGTGAGTGGCATATAATAGTGATTCCATGTTCTTCACTAGCCCAGGAAGATGATACATCTCTTTGAAATATGCCACCAAGAATGAAGAAAGCTTATACACGTTGGTGTTGCTTAATGTTATGGTTTCCACATTGTTGTTTGAGATAATCGAGTTGATCACATATGTACATGGGAAGGTTGGATACCTACATGAAACCCTGTAAGCCATAACTACATGATTCTTAGATACACTTCTCGGTCCTCTCAGTCTACCTGAAATTCCTTTTTGAGATCATCTTTGATATACTACCATGTAAGTTTTGATCCCTTCTTTATGAATAGTTGAGTTTCTGAGTAAACTGGAAAGTTAAGGAGAACTTGCTCAACTACTTCCCCAATACTGCTTTCAACAGTTTCCTTTTAGGCAGATATCTTGGATTCCATTGTGAAAGTGACTACTGGAGAGATGCTCAACAACTATTGTGCTTATGGGACAGAAAAGACACTAAGGGAAAGAAAATTCCAGCTATCAACAAAACTACTTTTAGTACATTTTCATGTAGGACACTGGGAAACTGATGGGAAGGATTGCACAATTATTGATGGGAAGAGGGTATGAATAGTTGGGGAAAATGTGCACTGTGCCTTCCCAGTAGTCAGGGTCGAAGCTTATGGCTTGAGATTGCACAATGCTCAGTTCAACTTGGGAAGTCAGCCGAGAGAGACTATGCATTATGCAGTCTCAGTGGCAAAGGATGTTGGTTGAGGCTTGGCATTAAGAAATGCACAGTGGAGCCTACATATACTACACATTGTGCAGTTACATAGCCCAAGATTGAAGCTTGAGCTTCTATATTGCATAATTCCCAGCTGGGCAAAGTGAATTTCAGCTAAGGGAAACGCATATCTACCCAAGGGAAGTGTGAAAAACAAGAATATATGAGATATGGTGAAGGAATGAGTGTAGATATGAATAAGTGTTGATGAAAAAAGAAAAATAAAGTGCATAAACTGAACAAAGGATAATTGAATGATATCGGTGAGGAGAGTTGCCGCAACGGTGACCATTGGTGTAAAAATGCAGAAACTGATGTGATACTTGTGAAAGGAAAACGAAAACTTGAAACAAAACTTATATAGTTTAACTCAAGTTAACATGTCAAAATTCATGCAGAGAAACAAGAAAAACAACACTCATGCAAGCCAAATGGGAAAAAGTAGTAGAAAAATAAACTAAAAGTGATAAATGAAAAACTCACCCATAAAAGTGATGACGATCATGCCAAAGGTTCCTTGATTTCCTTGGGAATGCTAGAGCTCGAAGATAAAAGTTCATAATGAGATATATGGGTGTCGATTAAATATATTTGAGAAAATGGGGCTTATGATGCACATGCCACAAATCAAGGAAAAAACAACACATGGCAAAAGTTTCCAAAAATAACAAGTGTGCTTCCTTCGGGTTACTAAAAATAGATACCTAAATTTTAGGGATGCTTTTTTCTTTTTTACTTTTCTGCTTTTTCTAGGAAAAATTTCCATGCACCTCACTAGGAAGGATTGCGCAGTTCCAGGGAACTGGCAGCTCCCGACTTGGTGCATTGGGAAGGTTTTAAGCTCAGTGTAGGATTGTACAGTTTTTGGGCTTAGTGTTGGCTTACGTGTCATGGTTGTGCAGTTCCCAAGCTGAAGGCTAGGATTCCAGTCATGATTGCACAATTTTGAACATGAAGGTCAAGACTAACTCCATGAATTGTGCAGTTTCTAAAGGCAAGCCCAAAACTGTTGTGTAAGACTTAGACAAGATGTTAGCTTGTGACTTACAAAATTTGCTAAGTGGAAAAGAAAGTAAATATTAGCATAACTGAAAGGTAAAAATTAGTTAAAGCATAGATACTTGATAGCAGTGCAAGGTGAGCTCCCATGAAGAGAAGTTAGGCTACAAAATATAAGAAATGGAAATATTTTGGAGGGTGGTTGTAGCCGCTACAACATTGGTGACACACTGGTATAAACCATTCTCTTTGAATGACTATTGTCTTCGTGTAAAACTGGGTCTCACCCTTCCGGAAGTATTGTTCAATTAATTTGTTATCACACCTCCTTCACTTAGTTGGAGTTAAAGACATGGCCCCTTTCCATTCTCTTCATCAGTGGAACAGTAACGAAGCCAAGTGACACTAAGTTTTTTCGATTGGGGATAAGGATTATTGAGATACAAAAGTAAAAGAAAAAATTTCAGAGTGTTTATTTTCATCTTTGGTGTTTCTCCACTGCCATCAGGTCCAAATAGTACCCCAGCAGAGTCACTTCAAAAACATAAACATTGCTCCACTTCTAGTGATCCTAGAAAGTACTTCAGTGAAGTTTCTTTCTTCACCTTTCTACGCAAGAAGCCTTTCTCTCCTTTATCCCTTTATTTCATTTTTTCATTTGTTCAAAGAACTGTGCATAAGAACTTATTTATTTCATGGGGAAGAAGAGGGATCCCATCTTATTTATATCAGAAGAGGTTTTTCCTTCAAAGAAGTATGATTATGTACACGTCTGACATACTTGTTAAGGTTTTACTCCCTTCCTTACTCTAGTAGACTAGAGTGACAAGGATTAACCGAATATATAAGAACCAATTAGATTAGGTGGAACTATTTAAAACAAAACATCATGATTTCACCATGAATCTCCCTAATAAGTAATGTATTTTCCATCTTAGTATCATCAACGAGAAGGTCGCAGGATTCGCGCAAAGAGAGGGAATAGACAAAAAGAAAAGTGTTGATAGAAGAACAAATTTCCTCTTAGATTTCACCATGCTTTCTTTAGAAGCCAAACATAGTATCATGTAGAAACTAACCTAAGACTAAAAAAAAAAGAACAAAGTAAAGAGGAAAATTTGTAATCAAATGAGTGAAATCAAATCAAAGCAAAGAACAAAGAAAAGAAAACACTACTCCTACTCCTAACCTAAGCAGAAAGTAGGCCAATCCCATGTAAAGTGATATTTCCAATGTAGCCACCGATGCATTGGTAGGCCTACGTGGGCAAGGGAATACTTATCAACAAATATATACATGCATAACACTACATAAGAAAGATAAGACATTGTAAACCAAAACATTTGAAGTTTGAATGTGCATGCAGAAAGATATGGCAAAAAGCACACAGAAGAAATTCTGTGGATGTATCATGGTGTCATGACACATCGAGAGTCAAGGATTTGCAAACAAAAATTTTCAAAACGTGAATGTGAGAGAACATAAAGAAAGAAAGAAAATTTCTTTTCACCATGGCGCTCGCCAAGTGTGAATCCTCTAATGATTTAGCGATAGGATCATGAAAAATAGATGGAGGATGCGAAAATTGGATATCAGAAGGGTTTTCAACAAGCACAATAGAGTGATGAGGATCCTCAAAATATTAAACACTCTTATGATCAGAGGTGGAACTAAAATCAAGGCTACGAGAACCTAAGATAACAATCAACACGGGCTAAACTGCCTCGACAGCTTGAGGAAAATCCAAATCATCAGAAGATAGATCATCAAAGATAGGTGGATTGGAAAAATTGATAATAGGAAAATCATAATCATGACCAGTTGAATCAATAAAAATGCCACGACAACCATTATCAAAAATTTCAATATCGCAAATGGAGGTATCCTCATGATTTGATGAATCGTATGGAGGGGAAGATGGAAAACGAGAAATTTCACCCTCTACGTTTCCAGAAAGGTATGATGAGTGGTTGGGAAGATCAGTGATAGAATATTCGTCTTATTTTCATTTAAATGAAATACTGGAATTCCATAGATTCTGTGAATCATTGGAAGTATTAATAATATCAGAAACTAGATTCTCAAATGATTTAACCAGAATGACAGAATCACGAACAGTGTCAGGATAGTGATTCATCCTTCATCGAATATTATTGTTCGACTCTTGAATCCCAGACATACTCTACAAAAATGACATCTAAGTTTGGCTACTCAACAAAAACTCCATCCAAACCTAATCCTCATGAAAATCAAGAGAAAGGTTTGAAATGGATGAACACACAAACTCGTAGTTCTTAAGATCAGGGGGACCAAAGGGTGGAGGATGAGGAAAAAACACCTCATCACACTCATCGGGCTTGCAGTAAAAAATTGTATATAAATTATGAGTATGTGGGGTGGGAGGAGCTGGTAGTTCTTGAAAAATTAATTTTGAATCTTTCCCATCATAACCTGTAGAATTAAAGGTGTTAGATGAAAAACAGACAAGGGGTTTCTTGGAACAACACTTTTTTCCATCGCATATTTAGAGGCTTTACGAGCAAGTTTCGTTGGGTGTGCTTTAAGCGATCGTAACTTGTGAAGAGTAAGTGAAATCTGAACAAGACATAGAAATATTATGGTTAAGGAATTCCATTCAACTTAATCTTATGCAAATTTTTTAAAAAATCAAAAAATGATTAAGAAAATGATGTAGTGATTCATCAGGTGATTTTCAAAATGGTAAAATTCTTTTGCACAAAATTTTATGATCAAAGTTGTAAGAACCACGAAACAGTTTCCTGACAATATGTTCGAAAGAGTGGATAGAGGCGTCGTTAAATGTGTAACACCATTTCCTTATGCGCCCCTCGAATGTGAGAATGAACAACCATCAACCAACATCCTCAAGGGGGATGTCGCACTCTATGAAAAATTGAATAAAATATTCAGTATGTTCACGAATGGTTGTTTCATCCTCACCATTAAATTTAAGACATGACAATTAAACAATAATATCTACTGACACTTGAAAATTTAGGTTTATAGAAAAACATGTCGCGTGTTTTATTTGTGAAGAAGTCATAAAAATGAGTGCAAAAATTCAAAATAGACTTCAATGGCTCATCTTGTCATTTGGCCCTCCTTATAGAGCCATAAATGTTGATGGTGTTGGACCTGCCAATATTTAGGGGATCTCCTTGAAATGAATTCCCAACTAGACCTCACACCATTTGCAGTAGGAGTCCTAGTAGTGGGGTGTTTAATGATATATCTTGGATTGAAAAAATCATAGAGTGGTTTACGGTGTCTTTTGTTAAAGCAAGTTTGTGACCCCGCGGAAATTCAATGTGATGCATGAGCAGTTATAACAATAAAGGGGAAAGGAAGTGTGCTCCTTGGAAGCCTGTAATAGTATGTAGCTTGAAAGTGACACACGAGCTAAAAGGACGTCACAAAAACTAAGAAGCAGAATAGTCCACAAGCTAAAGGTGATGGGTTAAAACATGGGAAAACATTCACCATATTCATACAAATGCAAATAATATAGTACATAATCATAGGCGTAAGTTATGTTAGCACTATAAATTTTAATAGTCTCACCACCATTAAATCATTATTTTTAAATTTTTTCTTATTTCCTAGCCTATGTCAAAGTTCTAATCAGCTTCAATAAAAGCCAAAAAAAGTCTCAAAAAGGAAAAATATTTTCAAGTTTTATAGGTGGTATTGTGTCTTAGATTCATATCAAGAAGTTAAAACCATCATTTTGACTTAGGTTAGAGTCAAAAGTTATTGGTCATTTTAGTAATAAAATAATATCTTCTCTTTTCAGAAAAATAGCTACCCTTTTGAAAGGGAATTTATTTCTTCAGGAGCTTGGTTTCATTGGTGACATTGAGATAGAAGTTGGCATTTCTTCGAAACTGTATAAGGACTGCTGCAAGGAGCATTTTCAGAGAAAAGATCATTCTTCTTTGAAATTAATTGAAGATCTTCTATGTTATGATATGTTATTATTTTTAAAAAGGGTAATTATTTTTGACTTAGAAGAAAAGTTATAAGGGAATTGTTATATTATTGATGGAGCTAACCTATAGCTACCTATTAAGGATGAAGCATAAATTAAGGTACAAGGTATCAATTTATTAAATGATGTAGGGGAGTGATATATGTAATGGGATGACTTGGTGCTCGTATTTGAATCATTTCGAATCATGTCATTAAACCAAACCATTATTAAAGACGTAGAATCCATAGGGTTAGGTTCGTTGTTTTCATAACCAAGTTCTTTGTGAAGGTTATAGCTAACAGAGTTACATTTTCCAGCAACCAGTTTATCATCTTAAAGCAAGAAATCATGGTTGCGAGTATGGTTTCTACCTCCAAATTGAACAACTGTGTGTAAAGAAGGAGATTAGGTGTTGATAAGAATGGGAAAAGGTGGAAATGTTAACTATTTGGAGCCAACAAATACTAGGTTTGTTGATGGTAGAGAAAAGCCCCAATTTCAAACAGCAGTTTGGTACAAGTTTCTGCAAAAATTCTCAATGGAAAATTTAGTTGTTGCACAGGCCTTTGCTAAGATTTTTGATGGGGATAAATTCAAGCTTGGAAGAAAAACTTTCAAAATCACTGAAACCATTATAGCCAGGGATTCTCAGACTTCAACCACTGGAGAACGTTGGTTCAAGAAGAAAATGTTGCAAGCAGATGTAAGTCCCTTCCTCAAACTTGAGCATGTGACTATCAAATGGACTCAAACTATGCATATTGCTTGTTTTAGGCTAGAATGGAAGCATGTAATAACTACTGTGAAACATTATATCACTTGTGAGGCTATATTCTCCTCTATTCATCAATGCCAAGTGAGATTTCTCTCTCACATCTCAGGTGGCAGACCTTTGAATTTTTCTTTCTTTCTCTACAAATCCTTGTTAAAAATTTCTTTGAAGTTGCAAAAAATCCCTAATTATTCCCTTCATAACCTCCATCATAAGGGTTTAATAAATATGTTGATGGTCTCTCACCTTAAGAAGAAGATAACTACCTGGGAAAAATTCCTAACAGATGTTGGATTTGGTAGCAAGAATTATAGGAGGAGGGCAGGGAGACCTAAGAAGAAAAATGTCCAAGAAGAAACTGGCACAACACCTATGCCAAATAGTTCATAGCCAGCTCAGTGTATTCCATCAACGAGTAGACAAACTAGAAGTTAGAACCAGAACTGAAACTATCACTCCCATGCCAATGGTACAACCAACAAAAAAGGTTTATACAAGGAAAAATTCAAAGAAACCCCAAACTTTAGCATCATTCATTAGAGAACATTCCAGATTCAAGAAAGGGAAACTCAGCCTAGTAAAGAAGTTAAGTCTACAGGTGAGGAAAACATAACCTCTTCCTCAAGACGTAGAAGCATAAGAAAATTGATCCTAGAAGAAGAAACTTTAGAGGAAGCCAACCCTAAAGTATCAGTTCAACACTCTATTCTAGTATTTGCAGAAGAGCAAGAAAACAGGGCCACCCCTTCAGTAGAGGAGCCAACATTAGCTCAATTATTTTCTTCTCTCAAGACATCCAAGACATCTGCCAGAAGAAAGGATAAGAATGTCTTTCACTCATATTCATCTTTTGAAGAAGACAAAACTGAAGAATATTTCTCAGAGGCAGAGTATGAGGTAGGTCAGTCTAGCAATATGATGCAGAGAAGAAGAGGGGTTTCCTATATTCCCAACCCATATCTCAAAAAGGCCTCACGGTAGGCCTAAAAACAATTTTAGACTGAATAGAAAACTCATTGCTAATCTTGAACTAAGAGATGAAATCATTAATGTTGATGAAAGCCCAGGAAAGGAAGCCAAGAAGACCAGAGCTCAGAAAGAGAAGCATGCAGGAAAAAGAAAAACTAAAAGGCTCACTAAGGTAGATTCCCTCAAAATCTTTGCTTCTATACCTGATTTTATTTAATCATTTCAGGAAATTCAAAGAAAGAGAGGTACACACATTTTTGGGCTTAATCAATAAACACAACTATTTACAGGATTTCTGGTAATAGCTACCTGTTTATGAAAGGAAACTATTATTTCCTAATTTTTTGTATAAAGGAAGTAAAGGCGGTTTTTGTTCAAATCTCAAGGATGATGCTGAGGGGTAATTAAATGCATGCAATATCAAAAGAAGAAGTTGCTACCAGGTGTCAATTAAACAAGTTATCTTCCAGATGTTAGATTCAGTTGACAACTTTTTCACTTTTGGGGGAAATAACTAGATGTTATCTTCAACTGTTAGTTGGAATTTTTGAGGAAGTGGTTGTACCAGAAAAAAGGAGCAGTCTGCCATCATCTTGCCACATCACTCCAAACACTTCCAACTATATGCCATCATGTTGTTTATTTTTATTATGTTGCACTACTTTGTATTAAGGTTAAGGATAAGATTCACCTTATGTATAGGAAAGTAATAATTCCTTTAGAACAGATTCACACTTTTTGTGGAAATTTCAACATAATATCACTTATATATATGATGAAACTCAATGGAGAAAAGGTTCGTGGTTTGTGAATCTTATACTCATGTGATCAGTGTACTATTTTCAGTTAATGATATTGAAGAAGACTTTTGAGGACTTATTACCATCTTGATGTGTGTATTGTTGATCTTTCTTATGTGTTGCCAAACCTAAATCTCTTCAGTTCCAGTTTGTAATTTCAAATGATGTTATATGTTTTTATGAGCCTCTGGATATGTTTATGTATCTTATCAACTTTTATCAGTCTTACTTAGTGAGCTTTCTTGATGAGAGGTGCACAATGACTGTTTAAAGAGAATTCCTTATGACAATAACTTTTCATGATATTCAATAAGAATATTTTAAGTCTTGAGATAGCCTTCTCTTATTGATATATTGTCAAACTAGTTCTTGTGTTATTTTTCATCAAAATAGTGGATTTATTCCTTGTAGACCAACCATCCCTTCTATTGTTCCACACTTTCTTCCTGCCATAAGCTACAAAATTATCTTTTACTACCATATCAGGTCTAATTACCCTCATTTGTGTGACACTGAATTTATCTGAAACCCCTTTTCAGTGATTGAGAGCTTAAAACACCTACCAATTATATAATCAAAATCATTAAATTTTACTAGAGCTTAGGACATGATTGGTCAAACACTTGAAGTAGCCCAAGTGCTGATTACATCGCTAACATCTTTTGGTGCGTCTGCCGGGAGATGAAGACCTTGAAACGAAGTATTCTCCCGAGTCTCTTTTTTAAAATTCTTAATGATAAATTATTGATGGTGAAAAGGAATTGGTGAGTTGAAGAAGACTACAAATTGACTCACGTGGTGACTCAAAAAAGAGGAAGATTGGTTTCCAGACCTCCTACTAGAAGGAGAAATCAGAGATCACCTACTGTGACTCCAGTTGCTGACCCAGAGAAGATCATTAAAGATGAAAAAGGAAAACAAAGATCAGTTGAAGCTACATCTCAGTCAGTGAAGAAGGTACATAAAAATTACATTCCAAAGAAAAAGGTACCCTCATCTAATTTATAACCAAAATAAGTTTCAGTTTCAATTTTAAAACATTCTACTGAAAAATATCACGTTGAAACTGCTTCCCTAGAAAATAAAGTAGATGATGTTAACCTAGGCCCAGCTAAAATTTTCTCTCATTCATCATTTATTAATTCATAGATAAGTACTATTCCAGTTAAAGAAGAAAAAACAGATGTTTTAAGTGTCAATAAGGAATCAGAAGACTTTGTGCTGACAGAAATGAAGTTAGAACAAGTATTGGCAATTGCACCTTTTCTAGATATGGATGTTTTAACTAAAGAAGATTTTAAAACCTTTCTAAATTTTCTTCAAATTCATCCTAAATATCAGTCCTTTTATACCCCTCAGCAAGAGTATTTTCCTTTGTCTCGAAATCCAGGTGTTGGTTCATCTTATTCTCATCAACTAGAAGGGAATGTTCCTGAAGTCCTGACTTTCAATTAATCTGAATTTTTAGCTCAGAAAAACAAAGTTTAAGTTACTTCATCCCCTCAAGAGACAACATTTGAATCTGATTCTTCTATGGAAGGTGAAATAAAGACCTCCTCTGTTCATATCTTCTAAAATCCATTGTTTTCAATCCTAAAACTTGAATAACCAGCCCAAGAATTCCAATTTTTGTTGTCCCAAATCAGATTCAAATTCCACAGATTGTAATTTCTACTTCCCAAAAAACTACATAAACCAGTCATCCATTAATTGTACATCAACAAGCTATGGTTCAGCCTACTCTTACAAGGATGCAACATATAGTTGATGCAAGATATGCACCGCTTGCCCTTCCTCAACCTTTGCATCCTCTTCGTCAAGCAGACTATCTAAAATATCTGCCAAAATACACAAGAGAGGGAGAAGGATTTTATGTTGAGGAAGATTTGGTTGCTTTCTATAGTTATGCTGATAACTAGAACATTGAACATGAAGATGTCTGGTCAATGCTCTTTGTTTAGAGCTTGGATGGAGAAGCTCGTAAATGGTTTAGAAGTCTTCCACCAAACTCAATAATAGTAATAGATGAATTAGAGGAAGTATTTGTGAAACAATGGGGTGATAGAAAAGATTTTGTGTACTACCTTACAAAGTTTGGAACTCGGAAAAAGAATATATATGAGTCATTGGCTGATTTTACAAAGAATTTTAATAAAAATTATCAAAAAATTCCTGAAGAAATCAAACCTCTTGAAACCACGGCTATGATAACTTTTTCCAATGCTTTAGATTTTGAGTTTGATTTATGGTTAAGAGTTGAGAAATAACAAAAATTGATGGATTTGAAAGAGGCTCCAATTGGAGGGAAGTATAATCTTATGGCTTCAAATAAATTGAAAATGGAAGAGGATAAAGCAGCAAAGGACAAAAAGAAAATGAAAGAAGAAAAACCTTCTTCCTCCAAAACTCTCACAACAGAAGAAAAAATTGATTAAATGTCCAATTTGATTAAAGAACTTGCCTCTAAGATGACAAAACTAGAGTTAGAGAACAAACCATCTGCTAGAGCCAATCAAAATGAAGCCAATAGAAATCAGGCTCCCTTCAAAAGACCTTTTCAGCCTGAACAAATATTACAACGCCCAAGGAGGAATGTTGATGATCAAAATGTTCAGCCTCCATTGAATAATTTTTCTAAAGAAGAGCAGAAAGAACATGAGGAAGAAAATGAAAACATAAACCTTGTAGGAGAAACATCACAGTCAACTTATTTGAATTTGCAAGAATATGAAGACCAGTCAAGGATATATCTCTTTTAAAATGATGAGAATTCTCAAATTCATGCACAAAATGATAAAAAAACAACAAGAAACTCAAACCAAAAAGTATCCTCTTAGGTCCAAAGGTCTTGTCCAACAACCTCAACAAAAATCAGATTCTGACAAACAAGCTGCTAAACAAAAGGTGAAAGTCAGTGATGTCCCTCCACCTCATAATTATACCTTTCTGTAGAAAATAAAGAATTGGCTCCTCTTTATTTCAGTTTCAAATCAGAACTGAATAAAATCAAGATCCCTGTCCCACTTCTTGAATTGTTGAAAAATCCAACATACAAAGAGACATTTAAAAGCCTGTTAAAACCACCTCTCGCTCCTAATTCAGTCAATATTGAGGATGAACATCCTACTATTTACGTAGGCTACCATGTCCAAGACCAAAATGATGATAATTCACCACCTTTCTATCTTTCACTCAATATACATGACAAATTTCTGCATAATTGTTTATTAGATTCTAGGGCTTCTCACAATCTAATGCCAACGAAAGTGATGAATGAATTAAGATTAGAAATCACTAAGAAATACCATGACCTATACACTTTTTATTCCAAAAGTTTCAAGTGTTTAGGAGTGATTAAAGACTTGGTTTTTTCTCTTACCCAGCTTCCTATGAAAAGTTTAGTGATGGACATAGTAGTTGCAGACATACCTTCTAGATTTGGGATGCTTCTTTCCAGATCCTGGTCTAAAAAGTTGGGAGGCACTCTTCAAATGGATATGCTATATGCCACAATCACATTTTTTGGAGGAGAATTCAAGAGGTTGTATAGGGAAACCCAAATGGCCTATATCATAAGTGATCAGAATAATCCCTCAAACCATCCTATATATGCAGAGGATAAAGGATTGGGGTCATCCATATTACACTTGGTTGCTGATGATAACAATTTATAGCCTAAAATTAGTGAGAAATAGCATTTTCAAGATATAAATGAGTAGCATTTAGTGGGAGGAAATATCTGGAAATTATACTTTCACGGAGCCTCATCAAGAGATGGATCAAGAGCTAGTGTAGTTCTCATTTCTCCCACTCAGCAAAGGATAAATTTATCATATAAACTGCAATTTTCTACCACTAATAACACGGTTGAATATGAAGTGCTTATTTTGGGTATTAAGGTAGCAAAATATTTGGGAGTTGAATAGGTAGTTGCTTTTGGTGATTCAAAATTGGTGATAAGGCCGGTGAGAAACAACTATCAAGCGAAAAAATCCAAATTGAAGAATTATAGAATGAAGTGTGGGATTTTATTGAGCATTATTTTACATAATTCAATTTAAATTTTGTCACTAGAGAGGAAAATCAAATGGTTGATTCACTAGCTATAACTGATAGTAATTTTAAAGTTCCTCTTGATGTTAAGGCAACATATGATGTTCAAATAAAAAACACACCTTCTATTCCTGACAATATCAAATACTGGCAAGTATTTGAAGATGACAAAGAAATTCAAAAATTTTTGGAATGTGTTGAAGAGTTTGCAGACATTCAAATTGATGATGAGTAGGACATTGTTGAAAATCAAAACATTAAGTCATTCAAAAAGACCATGGCTGGGAAAGACATTATTGATCTGAAAACTAATTACATTCCCAAAGGCCTAGTTCCTTTAGAGAGGTTTTTTGAAAATAATGATGTATTTTTAAAGCCTGAAAGTAAATAAGATGGAGAGTAAAATTGATTGCAATATTTGTACATAAGATTAACCTTAATTAGTTAAAGTTTCTAAATTTCTTTTTCTAGAAACTAGA
Organism: Pinus albicaulis; assembly: GCA_034641835.2. Classification (NCBI taxonomy): domain Eukaryota; kingdom Viridiplantae; phylum Streptophyta; class Pinopsida; order Pinales; family Pinaceae; genus Pinus; species Pinus albicaulis. Next base: position 967,715,400 of record CM076571.1, on the reverse strand, counting down.
ACTAAATATGTCAAGTTGCTAAAACAATATGCATACATTTTTGCATGGTCCTACAGTGATTTGAAGACCTATGATAGAGGTATAATGGAGCGTAAATTTCCTCTGAAAGAAGAAGCTAAGCCTGTAGTACAGAAGATAATTCATATCAATCCGATGTTGCTCCCTATTATTGAAAAAGAGATCAGAAAATTATGGGAAGCAAAAATTATTCTGCCTTTAATATTTTCCAATTGGGTAGCTAATATAGTATCGGTTCGAAAGAAGGATGGCGAAACTAGAATTTGTGTTGATTTTCGCAATTTGAACCGGTGTTCATTGAAGGATAACTATCCATTACCCAATATGGATTATATTTTTTAGAAATTTGTAGGCTCCAAGAGATTGTCAATGATACATGGCTTTTCAGGGTATAATAAAATCTCAGTTGATAAACAAGACAAAGAGAAGAAAACATTTACCAGACCCTGGGGAGCATTCATGTACAATAAAATTCCATTTGGTCTAATGAATGCAAGCACAACATTTCAACGGGAAATGGATATTTCCTTTGCAGGAGAAACATACAGATTTGTATTCATTTACTTGGATGACATTACAGTCTTTTCAAAATCTGATGAAGATCATTTGAAACATTTGAAACAATTTTTTGACAAATGCAAAAAAATTGGTTTGTCCTTGAACCCAAAGAAGTCATGATTTTTTGTTCAAGAAGGAAAATTGTTGGGACACATTGTGAAAAAAGTGGTATCTGTATTGATCCAGGGGGAGTTGAGGCTATTCAGAAGATTGGTTTGCCAAGGAATAAAAAAGAATTGCAGTCATTTTTGGGGAAATTTAATTTTCTGAGGCACTTTGTCCCAAATTTTGCAATGCTAATCAAACACATAAATGTCTTGATGAGGAAAGATGGAGAATTCAAGTGGCAAGATGAAGCAAAAAAATTGGTTTTAGCAATCAAGTTTGCCTTGACTGAAGGTCTAGTTTTAATCAGCCCTGATTTTGAAAATATTTTCTGATTTTTTCATATCCTTTAGAAGAAACAATTGCAATTGTTTTGTTAAAAAATAACAAAGAAGGTTTAGAACAGCCTATTTAATTTTCATTCGTGCTTTCAGAGATGCTAAATTAAAGTACAACTTGACTGGAAAACAAGCATATGCACTAGTTAAGGCTTTAAAGTATTTTCGAGTTTATGTGTTACATTAAAAAATTGTTGCTTTTGTACCAAATATTACTGTCAAAGATGTATTGCTACAACTAGACACAGATAGCAGGAGGGGAAGATGGTTAACTAAGATTCTGGAATTTGATATTGAGATAAGACCTACTAAATTGATAAAAGGACAAGGCTTAGCTCACTTAATGGTTGAATCCAATCGCGAAGCTCTAGATTTGAATATGGAGGTAGCTGAGGAAAAGTATGGAGAAGGTGTATCTGACTATCCTGAAATATTTCATTCAAATTGGTATAAGGATATAGTGTACTTTTTGTTAAATTTTAGCTGTCCCGTTGAAATGGAGAAGAAAAAAAGAAGAGCTTTTAAATTGAAAGTTGTAAAGTATTGCATATTGGAAGATCATATTTATTAGAAAGACCTTGTGGGAGTCTTATTAAGATGTGTAGATGAAGCTGAGTCATAGAATATTATGTCATAGATACATGCATGAGTGTGTGGTGGAAATTTTTATTGGAAATCTACTGCAAAAAAAATCTAAAGAGTTGGTTATTATTGGATGACTCTTTTCTCTAAGGTTTTTTCCAAAGTCGGGACTTGTGTTGAATGTAAAAAGTTTGCTGGTAAGCAGAAGATACTTCTATTACCTCTTATTCCCATTTCAAAATGTTAGTGTTAGTATTTGCATACTTCCACCATGGATCAAAACACATTTTTCATGTGCATCTTAGGTGTCCCACTCTAAATAATTTTCAATCATTCCATTAGGTCATGATATAAAATTGCTCCACTGGTGGTTGTTCTTGTCAAATGTCCCATTTTCCTTCACAAGTATATTCTTGCTGACCCTCTTCCATGTATTCATCATGCTGAAAATAAGTCTTCTCTCATTCCACTTTTAGTCAAAGTCACTCATTGAATTATTTTCGTTCATTTCTCATTGGGTCACTAGGGTTTCATTAGGTCAAATCATTCCATTGTCTCATTTTCAATAAAGGGCAGTAGAAGGTGTGAAGGTGACCCAAAATAAACTCATGATTTTCTTCAGTCAATTCAAATGTAATAAGTATTCAGTATCCCAAATGTTTCCAACTCAGAAATCCACATTCCAACACATCAAATTTCAAATGGATTTGACTTTTCCCAAGGGTGCCCAAGTCATCATTGTTCACAAGCACTAAACCCTAATTTCCTCTCCCACTGAGCTAGGGTTTGCTATGAAAAATAGGAATATGAGCATAGGAGCCATAAGGGAGGTAATTTCAGTAAGTATGAGGCCATTCCAACTCATAATATCAAGTGTCCATCATTTTTAAAGAAATCATTCCAAGAGTCAAGTCATTTGCCACTCATAGGGCCAGTTTTGATTCAAACTATGTTTCTGACCAAACAAAGATGAATTTGACAAAAGTGAGAGAGAATTTTGTCCATAATAGGTCAAGGAAGAAAAAAATCCTTCATATTTTACACAGGTCTCATGGTTTTAGAGAAATGTCAAAACTACAGGTGCTACAAGAGGTTTGTTTCACTTCTGGAGTGACCTTGGGAAAATCAAATTTTCTCATAGATGGACTGTCCAAATGACTCTGTTGATGAGTCAAATAACAACTAGACAAAGAGGTATTTCTAATGAGCTATAATGGGCTCAATTTGGAGTTGAGTAAGGCCTCCGAAAGTTTCTTGCACGAGCACTCTGCATTCCTGCACTCTCATTCAACACTTTTTGACCAATCTTGGGAGAATCAACTTTTGACAGGTCAAATCAACTCCAATAATAAAAAAAAGGTATATTTGGAAATTATACTTCAAGATATTTCCAATGAGATATCCTGGGCCCAATTTAGACACCAAGAAGGCTTCCAAAAGTGGTATGAAAAACAGTGTTGCAGAGGCACTGCACTAATGTTTGGGTGTTACGCTAATACCCAGCTTGCCAAAAACGCAACGCCCTTGGCACTGCACTTTTTCTTGGAGCATCCAATGAAGGAATGGTCACCACCATCATGTTCAAAATGATGATTAAATTAACTCTATCAATTTTCAGAAGATTTGGAGGAGGAAACAACCACCAATTTTTCATGTTTCTGCCTCCTTTTTGACCTTGGTGCTACGCTAATACCAGTGTTGGGAAAAGTGATTTTTGACAGGGAATATGGGAACCATTTTTGAAGCTGAAGGCATATATGGAAAATAGACTCAGAGAGAATTCCAATGAGCTATCATGGAGTGGATTTGGACACTGGCAAGGCCTCCAAATTTTACTTGCAAGAGAGGATATTTTTTCTGTCATAGCGTTGCGCTTTTGCCAGGAAATTGTCATTTTCACCATCTTCAACAAATTTTGAATTTTTGACTTTTTACTTGGGAAAATGAAGAAAATCACCGATGTAAATGGTAATGGTGAATTTAAATGTCAATTTTTGACTTTCATATAAGATAGATACATTAGATAAGTCCTCTAGAGGTCAAATGAATTAGTTTCCTCTCTTTTAGAGGCAAATTGTTGAGTTTTCCTAGTCTTCAGATTCTTGTTTGGGAGTAGGTGAAACTGATCCCTATCTCATGGATTCGACTCCCTGAGGCTATGAAGAGTGTTTTTGAGGTCTATTTAATGTATTTTCTCAGTCATTTTAATGGTTGGAATCACTTGGAGCTTTGGCATCTCAAGGACACAATTTTGTATCAGTTTGGCCTGGACATTAATGATAAATTTGTAGCTATTTCTTTGGGATCCATGTGGTATGCTGTGTTTGACATAGTTTCTTCTTTGTGATAATTTGTATGAATTTATTGTAAGCCCATAAACCATTTTCATGTCTATTATATGCTTAATTTAAATTTGAAAGGCAGAATTCATGTTTTCATGCTCTGTTTTAGGGAATTTTGCATAATTTTTCTATTTTCTTCAGTTTAGGGAGAATTCATCTCATATTCTCTTCCTAACTCATCACCAGTCTATTCATCTCACCATAATCATCCTTTAAATGTCAAAACCTTCTACCTACCTTGCCCCTTATAACCCCTGCAAATTTTGACCTAATTTCCTTTCCCTGGCTATTTGACTCCTCCTGATCCAGCAAAACCCTACACAATCAAAATCAAAAAACCATGAGCTACTATACCTAGCCTAATATCTTCTTTCCTCAGTCATTTTTACTGTGATCTATATGGAGAGAACCCTCTCCTAGCTTAGTAGGGCTAGCTACTTGGCTAAGCATGGTTTGAGGTTACCTCAGAATTGCCTCTCTTAGCTTGAGGTTCAATCTAAGTGATAACACAGTAGATGTTCCTTTCTAGAAGTGAGGGTTAGACTTCATCAATGAAATTCATCCGCCTTCATCAAGAAAAAATATATGGATTCTTATAGCTATATATTACTTTGCTAATTGGATCGAAGATGTTACAACCAGGAATGCTACTTACACGGTAATAATCAAATTTCTGTTGGAAAATATTAAGTCTAGATTTGGTTGTCCTCAGAAATTAGTGACTAACAATGTAATGGCATTTAAGTCTACTAATATGAATAGCTTTTGTCAGAAATATGGTATTGATTTGACTCATTCTACACCCTATTACCCTCAAGGTAATTGGTTCCTCAAGGTAATTGATTAGCTGAGTCATCCAATAAAAGCTTGGTGAGAATAATTAAGAAGATGTTTCCTGAAAATAAGAGAAATTGAGACACTCAGATGGTTCATGCTCTTTGGGAAGACATGGTAAGTAGAAAAAAATCAATTGGAATGTCTCCCTTTCAACTTTTTTATGGTACTGATGTTGTAATGCCATTGCAATTAGCTCTTCCTGTTATGAAGTTTTTGCAAGATGAAATTGATGATGAAATCCAATTTAAAGGAGAATGTTGTAGCTGATAGAAGCTCATCAAAACATAGAATCACTGATGAAAAAAGTATAGAAATATCAAACCAAAGTCAACTCTGTTTTTGACAAAAGATAAAATCAAAAGTTATTCCAAGAAAATGATTTGGTGTTGTGTTGGGATGTCAGAAGGGAAGACCATGGAAAACATGGTACATTCGATAATTTATGGTTTGGGCCATTACTAATTGCTCAATTTTTGGAAAACAACACATTTCTTCTCAAGCATAGATATCATGATCAGGTGACTAGAGGTCCAGTTAATGGTCATTTTCTTAAAAAGTTTCATGTATGATAAGTTATTTAGCCATTCCATTGTAAATATTCAGAGTGACGTGTCAATAAAACTCCATGCCCAATGATAATTCTGTCTGTAAATATAGTCAGTTTTGAGTCTAGTCAATGAAAGTCTAGTTCTAGTCATAAGTTCCAGAAGTTTTCTTACTCTTGAAATTTTTAAGGCACTGAGTCTACAATTCTTGAAGCCTCACAAGGAGGACTTCATCCCCAATAGGAGCCATTGTTAGCACTATAATTGTTAATAGTCTCACCACCATTATATCACTGTTTTTAAATTTTTTCTTATTTCCTAACCTATGTCAAAGTTCTAATCATCTTCAATAAAAGCCAAAAAGAGTCTCAACAGCAAAAAAAATTTCAAGTTTTATAGGTGGTATTTTTTCTTAGGTTCATATAAAGAAGTTAAAACCACTGTTTTGACTTAGGTTAGAGTCAAAAGTTATTAGTAATTTTAGTAATAAAATAATAGTTGCTCTTTCCATAATAATAGCTACCCTTTTGAAAGGGTAGCTATTTCTTCAGGAGCTTGGTTTCATTGGTGACAGAGAGATAAAAGGAAAATATTTCTCCAAAGCTGTATAAGGAGCTGCAAGGAGCATTTTCAAAGAAAATATTATTATACTTTGAAATTAATTGAAGATCTTCTATGTTATTATATGCTATTCTTTTTAAAAGGGTAATTATTTTTTACTTAGAAGAAAAATTATAAGGGAATGTTTATATTATTGATGGAGCTAGCCATAGCTACCTATTAAGGTTGAAGCAGAAATTAAGGTACAAGGTATTAATTTATTAAATGATGTAGGGAGTGATATATGTAATGGGGTGACTTGGCGCTCATATTTGAATCATTTCAAATCATGTCATTAAACCACACTGTGATTAAAGTTGCAGAATCCAGAGGGTTAGCTTCGTTGCTTTCACGACCGAGTTCTCCATGAAGGTTACAGCTAACATAGTTACGTTTTCCAACAACCAGTTTATCATCCCAAAGAAAGAAATTAGGATTGTGTGTAGGATTTTTACCTCCAGATTGAACAGTTGTGTGTAAAGAAGGATATTAGGTGTTGAGAAGAATGGGAAAAGGTGGAAACATTAACTGTTCTGAGCCAGCAAATACGAGGTTTGTTGATGCTAGAGAAAAGCCCCAATTTCAAGAAACAGGTTGGTACAAGTTTCTACAGAAATTCTCAGGGGAAAATGTAGTTGTTGCACATGCCATTACTGAGAGTTTTGATGGGGAGAAAGTCAAGCTTGGAAGCAAAAATTTCAACACCACTAAAACCATTATAGCCAGGGCTACTCAGACATCAGCCACTGGAGAACGTTGGATCAAGAAGAAAATATTGCAAGCAGATGTAAGTCCCTTCCTCAAACCTGAGCATGTGAATATCAAATGGACTCCAACTTTGCATATTTCCTGTTTTAGGCCAGAATGGAAGAATTTAATAACCACTGTGCAACATTATATAACTTATGAGAGTATATTCTCCTCTGTTCATCAATACCAAGTGATATTATACTCTCACATCTCATGTGCCAAACCTTTGAATTTTCCTTTATTTCTCTACAGATCCTTGTTAAAAATGTCTTTGAAGTTACATAAAATCCCTAACTATTCCCTGCATAACCTCCATCATAGGGGTTTAATCAAGATGTTGGTGGTCTATCACCTTAATAAGAACATAACTACATGGGAAAAATTCCTAAGAGATGAGGGATTTGGTAGCATCAATTCTAGGAGGAGGGTAGGGAGACCTAAGAAGCAAAATGTCCAAGAACAAAATGGTACAACACCTGTACCAAATATTTCATAGCCAGCTCAGTCTATTCCATCAATGAGTAGAAAAAATAGAAGTTCTATTAAAAGATCCAGAACTGAACCTATCACTCCCATACCAATGGTACGACCAACAGAAAAGGTTTATACAAGGAAAACTTTAAAGGAACCAAAAACTTTAGCATCATTCATCAGAGAACATTCCATGAGATTCAAGCAAGGGAAAAATCAGCCTAGTAAAGAAGTTAAGTCTATAGGTGAGGAAAAAATAGCCTCTTCCTCAATACATAGAGGCATAATAAAATTGATCCTAGCAGAAGAAACTTCAAAGGAAGCTAGCCCTGAAGTATCAGTTCAACACTCTGTTCCAACAATTGTAGAAGAGAAAGAAAACAAGGTCACCCCTTCAATAGAGGAACCAACATGATCTCAATAGTTTTCTTCTCTCAAGACATCCAAGACATCTACCAGAAGAAAGGACAAGAATTCCATTCACTCATATTCATGTTTCGCAGAAGACAACACTGAAGAATATTTCCCAGAGGCAGAGCATGAGGTAGGTCAATTTAGCAATATGATGCAGAGAAAAAGAGGGATTTTCTATATTCCCAACCCATACCTCAAAAGGCCTCACAGTAGACTGTAGGCCTAAAAACAATCTTAGGAATGAATAGAAAAATCATTGCTAATCCTACACTAAGAGATGAAATCATTAATGTTGATGAAAGCCCGGGAAAGGAGGCTAAGAAGACTAGAGCTCAGAAACAGATGCATGCAGGAAAAAGAAAAACTAAAAGGCTCACTAAGGCAGAGTCCCTCAAAATATTTTCTTCTATACTTGATTTTATTTAATCATTTTAGGCAAGTCAAAGAAGGAGAGGTACACACATTTTTGGGCTTAATCAACAAACACAACTATTTCTAGGATTTCCAAGAATAGCTACCTGTTTCTGAAAGGAAACTATTATGTATTAATTTTTTGTATAAAGGAAGTGAAGGCAGTTTTTTTTCAAATCTCGAAGGATGATGCTCAAGGGTAATTACATGCATGCAATATCAAAAGAATAAGTTATCACAAAAATAATTAAACAAGTTATCTTCTGGTATAAATAGATTGGTTGGAAATTTTTTCACTAGGGGGAAACAACTAGATGTTATTCTAGCTTGTTAGGTGGAATTTTTGAGGAAGTGGTTGTACCAAAAAAGAGGAGAAATCTGCCAACATCTTGCCACATCACTCCATTTAGCCAGCCACTTTGAACTATATTCCATCATGCTATTTATTTTTATTATATTGGACTACTTTGTATTAAGGTTAAGGATAAGCTTCACCTTGTGTATAGGAAAGTAATAATTCCCTTAGAACATATTCACACTTTTTGTGGAAATATCAGCATAATATGCATATACATATATATATATATATATATATATATATATATATATATATATATATATATATATATATATATATATATATATATGATGATGAAACTCAATGGAGAAAAGGTTCATGTTTTATGAATATTATACTCATGTGATCAGTGTATTGCTTTTAGTTAATGATATTGAAGAATACTTTTGAGGACTTATTACCATCTTAATATGTGTATTGTTGATATTTCTTATGCATTTCCAAACCTAAATCTCTTCAGTTCTAGTTTGTAATTTCAGATGATGTTATATGTTTTTATGAGCCTCTTGATATGTTTATGTATCTCATCAACTTTTATCAGTCTTACTTAGTGATATTTCTTGATGAGAGGTGCATAGTGACTATTTAAAGAGAATTCCTTATGACAATAACTTTTCATGATATTCAATAAGAATATTGTAATTCTTGAGATAGCCTTCTCTTATTGATATATTGTCAAACTAGTTCTTGTGTTATTTTTCATCAAAATAGTGGATTTCTACCTGTCAGACCCACTATCCCTTCTATTATTCCACACTTTCTTCGTGTCATAAGCTAAAAAATTATCATTTTATATCATATCAAGTCTAAATACCCTCATTGGTATGACAGTGAATTTATCTGAAACCCCTTTTAGTGATTGAGAGCTTTAACCACCTACCAATTATATAATCCAAATCATTAAATTTCCCTAGAGATTAGGATGTGACTGGTCAAGAACTTGAAGCAGTCCAAGTGCTGATTCCAACGCTAACAAGTTAAACAACATACATTGCAAACATAACGAGAATAGTCCAACTAAATTTACAATATATGCATGAAGAAGTGTAAACTTTGATTTTATTATAAGTGAAAGTTCCATTCATACACACAACATGATGAACCACTTGCCCCAACATTGGAATGTGTAGTCAACAACAACAACTTCTCACAAAGAATTATACTCCCTATATACTACAAAGAGACTAAGGCTAAAACAAAACTCCCAAGCCTTTTCTAAGTGTAAGCCTATCCAAAATATTTGCTCCTGAAAACCCTTTAGAAAAGTTATGAGGATGTATTTATAAAAAATGGGGGTGACTCTTGGCATGCTCCCTTTGTGAATCTTGGACTCCCCTCATGAATCCTCACATTACACATGACTCTTCACATTCCATCATGGACACATGGAATTTCACTTATAAAATAATTACAAATAGTATTACAATTTCTACTCGTACCAATATAAGACAAAATAGGGTAGAGACAACTTTACAACCTAATAAGAAAAAACACTATGATGTTGGATTTGGGGTGAAATCAATTCTGGCATCTTGGAATTTATTTCTCTTGGTCACACACTCATACCAAGATTATTATTGTGTGATGGTCTCCTCAAACCGTTAGATAGTATTAGGCTAGAAATGGACCCTTGCCTCCAATGCATCTGGGTACAATCTCTTGGAATTGGTCTTCACTTCTTCCTCAATCAGGTGCAACATTGTTTTTATCTGAACGGGGCCAACAATTTAGGTCTACAATTTTTTTTTGTTTATCTCCATGTCCTCCTGGGTGGCCATTTGCTTCAGTTTCTTCAGGTACTAATCAATATCCTATTAGACTTGTTGTTTGCATTTAGTCTCATCGAGTGTACCAATTGATTGGATCTGGTGGGTTCTCAACATGAAATCCAAACTATTGTATATGCATACATTTGCAGCCTGAATGCTTCCAATGAGTGAGGCAAGCTGTTTGTTGTTATGGATTAGCATCTGTACTTTGGCTTTCTCAAACTCTTTCTGTGACTTCATCTTCTTCACCAGTGTAAGAAGAATGACCTTGTATCACATTTTCCACTCATGCACAGTAGTGATGGTGGTTTGTATATTATTAAGGATCCTGAAAAACTCTCTTCTTTTCCGTAGCAAGTCATTCAAGTGGAAAAATTACTTATCAATAGTTACCAACTACTCATAAATATCCCAAATAGTGTCTCCAAGTGCGGATACTTCATCAAGTATTGATTCTCTTATCTCCTCGTGGTACACCTATGTGGAAGGTGCATTTTTTGTTGTTGCACAGAGTTGTTCATTATATTACCGAAGTTCCTGTATGTTCTACGCCAACTTCTTCTTCTCAGGCACAAAGAACTAGGTGTTAGATCTGGTTTCTCTTGCGAAGGCCCAGCTAGTGTCAGCAATGGAATTTGGATTGTTTCTTGTGTTTGCCACTATCACCCTTTCTCTCATGAATGCAATTGATGCATGATCACTCGTTAATTGATTTCTTTGTGCTTGTAAAATGTTCTTCAACAACTCATCAAATGATAGATTATATACATTTATGACCAGATCATCATTAAGGGAAACTACCTCCCATTCCTCTCTCGGGGCTTTCTCTATGGTTGAAGGTGGTGGAGTCTGAATGGTGGCCTGAGGTGCACTGAGAATCAATTCAACATCCTCACTTTGTGGCTCCGATACCACTTTCATGTTCATGAGCTCAATAAATTGTTCAAGCTCTGTTCGCTCACTCCTTCTACTACCCGTTGATCCTGTATTTTTTATTCAACCTGTGTAGGTGTCATCTCTTCTACCATCACACCTTGTATTCCTTCCTCTTATTTCTTCTATCTCTCCTATTTTTCTCTTCTTCTAAGCTCTCATTTTTTCTTCAACTCTTTTTCTACTCTCTGCACTCTTTGCAATGCTTCTTCTAAGGATTTCTTCCCTCTCTATCTCCTCTGTGCTCTTTGGTTCATTTGTCCCCTCTTTACATCGATTTCCAAAGATACTTTCTCAGTGATAGGATCTTCTTTCATTTTTCAGCTTTTTCCCTCTTATGAATTTTCAACTACCTTCTTCTTTCCTTTGTCACACACTAGACTGCTCCCTGTTGTTGTTGATGGTTCTGGAACTGTTGCTGCCTACGGAACAACTCAACAAGTCCTAGCCATACTGATTAGCTCATGAGGTTGGGAGGAGTTATAACCTTTCTTCCATGGTTCTTCCTATGACCACTGATATATCCTGCTGACCCAATTGAAGTATACTCTTGCAGAGTGGTATTTGCAAATTCCCCCCGGATCATACAGATTGTAACTTTTTGTGCCAAATTCAAATCTGTCTATGGATTTCCCTTTGGAATCTGTGACTGTGAGATTCTTAATCTCGTATAATACGACCTGAAAAGGAAGAGTTTCCCATGGTTCCTTCTTCTTCCTATGCAATGTCAGTGACAACCGTGTCAAGATATGATAAGATACCTCTTGCATGACAAGTTTGTCGATGGCATATCTCGACAAAATATGTGGCAACTTCTGCCCACTGAATACTCTGATCTATGTTCCATCTGTGAAGGGGAGCCAATTTGCAATCTTTAATATCACGTCCATAGCTGCTCGTGTCATGCAAGATGAGTCCTCATGAAAGATGAGCCTGTAAAGCAGGACGATGAAGTGATCAGAAAGCTTCTTCATGACTCTATGATGACTACAATTTGAGATTAGATTACAATAGATATATATGGAAGTGTCTCTTAGTTTCCATGCCCAATTCATGCGAGGGAACTAATTATGCACACAAATTGCATCCAATAAATATGCAGACATGTAGAAGCATGCTTGCTCAGCCTTGGGTGGATTGCGAGCTTTTGTCACATGGACTCTCAGGTGATGAGCCAATAGATCTAAACAACTAAACGACTTGCCTTCATTCACTACCTATCTCAACAAAATATCACTACAAGGAAAATGCCATCTAGTGGAGGTTATAAAGGAGGTTTTTAGTGTTAAAAATTGGCCAAAATTGTCAAAAAAAAAATTGCTACAACATCCGTTTTTGGTAATGGAGGTTCTGATGAAGCTTCTAACATAACTTCAACAAAACTAAAAACAATTGGGTGGTCGGAGGTTTTTATGGATTTATTTCTTATCGTTGCGTGCTTCATGTGTGAACATACCAATTCATTTTAACCTATATGCATCGGTACTGTAAACATACCAGGCATCGAGATGGAAAACGAATTTCAAAAGCCCTTGGGCGTTTAGTAATGTCTCGGTGATTGTCACTCACAAATACACACTGGGCCAATATAAGGTGCATGCACCAACGCCATTAAGGTGTAAAAATGCATCGGGTCATTAAGGTGTAAAAACGCACTGGTGTGTTAAAGGAAAACCATACCGGTGCATGAAATGCCTATCTGCCCAGGTCGTAGTCATCAATAAAATGCACCGAGCTTTCTAATTGGTATTTGTATTTGGTGCAATGCTCATAGTTCGTAGAAATGCACCAGTGTGCAATAGCATACAAATGGACTGGTGTGCATTATCATACACACGCACCAGTGTTCATTTTCTATTTTTTAGAAACATCGACCTGTGACAGTGCAATTATTGTGATTTTTTAAAATTCATTATTCATCAAAAGTCGACACATATCTTATAACATTATTCATATAATTTAAATTTTTATTAGTGCATTTGAATGTGATGTTTGGATGAATTTCTTATATCATATCATCAGATTCCGCATCTCTTCATTATAATACTTAATCATCCATATATTTAATCAATGGTGTAACATTTCACAGTGACAATGTAAAATGTAATAGAATAAATTAAAATGTATGTTATTGTATATATATATATATATATATATATATAAGACACTTTTTGTCATACAAAATGGGACAATTATTGGTATCCCTTTGTCTCTTAATTGGGACACTATGTCCATTACATTAAACAAAATGTCTAATTTCAAAGACAAATATTTCAAAAAATACAACGGCTTTCCTTTATATCCAAACATATTTATCATCATTTTTCGCTAGAACTTTTGTCACTGCTCGAGCTACTTCCATGACTAGGGTTATTTGGAGGAATGTTTTTTTCATTGTGTTGAGTGTTTTCTTCTTCTTCAAGTTCCATCTACAAACATAAAAACAAAGTGTATTGATTATATCTACACTGGTGAGAATAATGAAAATTGCAATGTTAAAAAATATACATCAATGTAAATTTAAAAGAAATATACCATAGCAATAATTGACTCGTGAACTATATACATTCTTTCAAAACCAAATCTCATGCCATCTTTCAAAAATTCATTTGTTGTCGCAGTTCCATACTTTGTTTCGTACAAGTTTTATACCCTATAGCAAATCATAGATTTAATATAAAATATTTTTTTGTTTTATTAATTATAAATGGAGCTAAGTAAAACAAGATAGATACTTACAAATTCCAGAATTAATTTCGGATATGCCAACATATACTAACAACCCATATTTAACCCAATGTCAATCAATTATTTTGATGGTTCTTCTTTTTATGTTAGCACCTATTTGAAGACATTCAATGATGATTGTTTTAAAACAACTTAAATATACAAAAATTAAATCTAGTTAAGTTGTTATAAGGAAGTAACAATTAATCACAAACTTAGATATAAGCCCTTTTCTTCCTTGACGTCCTGCTTTATGTGCTGAATGGGTTCCATTTTCTTTTATTTTCTGCAAGAAAATACTTGAAAATTAATATTTAATGCTAAATTATTTATTTATAGCACCTAATCGAAAAATTCAATGATTACATATTAAATTTGAAGCACATTGTTGTTGATATGGATCCTTGTGCGATGCAATTATGTCTATTTCTTTGACCATCTTCTTGTACACCTTTTTGGACATTTCTACTGGCATATTTCCAATATCAGCTTGTTCATCCTTTGAGATTTTCATTATCTTCTTGAAAAAATAACATGACAATAAACTATTTAATTTTTATATTGATATATGAAAACTAAATATAACAAAAGTGATATTAATAAATGATTGCTTTGTAGTAATATATACATATAATTCTAGAAAAACATTTAAAGGAATAATACTATTTCAATCCTTCTTTTTTGTCATTGTAAATTTTTGCTATTAAAATTTTGACATGTCTCATTGACCAATTCTCTCAAAACTCTTCCTGTAGTTTAAATAAAATTTGATTCTTGGAATAATTGGATTGATGTATTGTAAGTGGAAATAAAATCTATACATTCATTCCACTAGATCCCTCAAAGTTTTGTAAAATTCCCCCCCCCTTTCGTTAACCTCTAGCACCACGTCATATGAACTAAGGAGCGATTCATTTCATTTGCATGTTCTATTTTTCTTTTATTTTTTTAGAACAACATTCATTTTCTTCGTTGTTGGTATCTGTAGAACATTAAACATATATGAATTAATAAATTGTTTGAAACATGTTATCTAATATTTGTATGTATATTATTAATGAGAATTCAAAAAAGAAACTCATATTGGATCGATAATATTTTTTCATTCACCTGATTCATCTTTCTGAAAATTTTCCATCAAGATTTTATGCTCTTCTGGTCTTAGATAAAAAAAATCTTACCTAACTTCGTCATTTTGTGGCTCTGCATGATACACACTAAACAATACATATTAGTTAAACTTACATATAGTTCAAAAATAATAATTTTTGTAAATAATTTACAAAGAACTTGTCTTTTTTTCTTTTTTGGATGTGTTATCAGTATTTTTGTTACTTGAACTCTTGTCAGCCATTTATTTACCAATATAAAACCTGTACCATTTATTAATATATTTTATAAATAAATCACATAATTTTCAGGTAAAAAAAAATTAAGAAAACGGTGCATCTATCTAAATTAAACGCCCGGTGCGACTTTCACAACTTAAGCACTGAAAACGGTAACGTAAGTTCTTATAAACACACCGCCAATACAATAGAAACATTGTACGGTACTCTTTGTCAATAGGAGACCTGGTACGTTATATTAATATCAGAGCACAGATGAACATAATCATAAATTAATAAAAAAATGTTTTTATCAAACATTATTTTTGTCAATACGCACCCAGTGCATTATACTAAAATCATGCACTGGTGCACTATTGTAATTAGTGTGCACCGATTAACAAAAGTTTTTTTTTTTTTAAAATCGTGCAAGGACCGACAGGGATTAGGATCTGACTCTGCAAGTGGTCCCACAGGTTAGATTTCATACACCTATATATAGTAATACAAACCCTATAAATATAAAATGAAAAGTCCTAATTGTGAAGTCACATAAAAAAGAAGAATCAAGGGTTTAACGTAACAATGGATTTTTTGTTTTTTTTCTGAATTTTAATTAAATCTAAATAGAAATAGACATTGTAAATGATTTTATTAGTAAAATGCACAGTAAATTTTAAATTTACTCTGCATGTATAAAATCTAACAGAAACTGTAAAAAAAACAATTATTATAGTAAAATTTAACAATTTTACTATACTACAGGGTTTCTGTGATAATCACTAGATGTTTCAAATTATGATTCTCTGAATAGTGTTGTTTTTCAAAAGCATTTTGCTACTCCACAGTGATCTCTTTCTCCAGGTATGTCTCTCTTGAAAATCCCTCCCTAAAACATTTTGCAAAAATAATGAAATAATGAATAGCTTTTACTATTTAAATAATTTATTATGAAATTATATTTCTGAAAATCATTTGCCGCTCATTTTTCATTTTAGCGCTTTTTTTTTACTTGAAAAAAATAAAGTTGTGCTATTTTTTCCTGATATTCAGTGAGTTTGTTAACTAAAAACATCGGTGCGACCAGTAATAAACCGCACCGGTGTGGTTAACAGTACATTAGCACCGATAACAATAACTCCTTTTTAAGGCACCAAAACTACTTTTAGCTATGTACACCAAAATTGATTTTTGATTTTTTTCAAATGCGAGGCGAAAATATCATAATTATATAAAATGGACAATTCTTCAAAATCCATCTCGTTCCATAATATTTCTCAAAGTCCTTCGTGGAGTTCTCCCTATCCATCTCCAGATGTAATTACTTCATATTTTATTTATATTTTCATTATCTAATTGTTTTTTTTTTTATCCATGTCAATTAGCTGAATGAAATCAATGTATACAAATTTTCAAGTTCATGCAGATTTATAATCAAGTTCAAATGCACAAAATATTCAAACAGTTCCAAAACATCAGAAGCTCTTATTAGGAGCAGCATACTGCAAGGCGCGATTGGTAAATGAAAATGGACAACCACTTCACCCTCCCAATTGTAACATGCCATTTTCTAGCCACAATCCTGGGACAATGATGGTAATAATTTTTTGGTATAATGTAATTATTTCAACGTCAAACCAATTAATCATGCATTGTCATGCTTACTAATTGATATCATCGATTTTGTACTAATCATGTTCAAATATATTTTTTGAAATTATTAGGATTTTAGTGATGATGAGAAACCTACCTACCATCTTCCGTTGCACCCAACGACAATGTCAAGTTGAGAGAAGGTTTAATTAAGAGAAAAAATCAGAGATGAATGATACCAATAATGGTTGAATCAACCACCTATTCAATTCCCACTGCGTCTAGATTCATCAATTAGGAATGACTATACAAATAGTAGTTTTGCACAAAATCGCAATGGAGGAAATCAAATAGAGGTTCGTATGGATGATTACTTAAGGGATACGAATGCCATGGAGATAATTTTGTTAGATGCATTCCAGAACGATGATCACCTAAGGGATGATGCTCATATCGCTAATACCTTTTTCGAAATCCTTAAATTTTCTTCCACTGCCCCTCGCGTTGGACCTGGCGGTCAGTCAAAGTCTACCTAGTTGGGCACAATGACGTTACTGTACAACTTGAAATCAAAGTTTAGCTTTTTGAATACATGTTTCTCAGAAATTTTGAGGTAATTGACCATCAATTCCCTTATATTTTGAGAAATATAGTCACACAATTAACATTACAAATGTTCAATTTTATGAACGTTAATAACTATTGGCATTGTAAATTTCATATTTTCCACCAACTATGAGTTATTAAAAGATAATATTCTTCCAAGTGATAATGTCTTGCCTGGTAGTTGCGAAGAGGCAAAAAAAATGTTGAAAATGTTGGGTGTTGAGTACATATCACATCATGCATGTCCAAATGATTGTATTTTATATATAAGAGAATATGCAGACAAAGAGATATGTCTGAAATGTGGGCATGATAGGTACGCTAAATAAAAAAACAAGGGTAAATCACGTGGTCCTCCTT
Organism: Pinus albicaulis; assembly: GCA_034641835.2. Taxonomy (NCBI): domain Eukaryota; kingdom Viridiplantae; phylum Streptophyta; class Pinopsida; order Pinales; family Pinaceae; genus Pinus; species Pinus albicaulis. The sequence continues at coordinate 967,697,755 of CM076571.1, read as the reverse complement.
TTATATATTGAGGAACATGCCTATAATCCCAAGAATTCAAAGGCTCTTTCATTGCAAAGAATTAGCTATGTTGCAGGGATGGCATGCCTCACATAGAATTGAGTTGGGGTTTATGTGAATCCCAATAGATTCAATAGCCATGAAGCATATAGAGGATACATGGCCCAAAAAACTCAAGGATGAAGTACAAAGTCTACGACTCAGCATAGCCATGGATGGTGTCAACCCATATTCCCTCTAGAACACAAAATATTCTGTTTGGCCTGTAGTAGTGATCAATAACAATATCCCCCCATGGTAGTCTATGAATAATGAACATATTATGTTGGCTCTCATAGTCCCTAGTAGAAGACAAGTGAAGAATATGGATGTCTACTTAGAACCACTAGTAGATGAATTGAAGGAATTATGGAATGGGATAAATGTATATGATTTATCAAGACCCATTGCAACAGAGAGAAGTTTTACCTTGTATGGAATATGTGCTTACATGACACATGATTATCTAGGCTTAGGAGTTTTCTCTGGTAAATTACATGTTTATTTATTTTTTTATATACGTAACAATATTTGTTCACATATTAATTTAATTCATTGTAATTGTTTTGATCTTCATGATATTCTTTAACGTGCCATGCATATTGTATACAATAATATTTCAGATCTTGTAACAAAAGGGTATTATGGATGTAAATGTTTTGGACCTTCTCTGAAAGCTAGATGGTCCAACGACCTACAAAAGCCAATGTATGACTGCTCCACTGTATTCCTCCAAGAAGAACACCCTTACAGAAGAGCAGCATCCACTTTTAATGGTAAACAAGAGAGAACCCAAAGGTCTGCAATAACGACACTAGTTGAATGGCCTAGATAATATGAGAGAGAGAAGGAGAGGAGTTCATAGAATTTTTCAATTAAAATGGGGAGCCTATGTTCGATGATCCATAATTCTTCGACACATATGTTTAGAAATTTCCCATTGGGATGAAAAGGAAATCTATCTTTTATAACCTCCCATATTGGGAGAATCTTAATATTACCCACTTATTAGATCCCATGAATATATTTAAAAATGTTTCATCTTCTTTGTGGAGGCACATATCATTGAAACAAAGTGACACATTGGTTGTTAGGAAAGATCTTATTACTTCAAAAACTAAAAAGAAACATTGGCCAAGACAATTGGAAAGTAAAAGATCAGAGGCTGGTCCCTCTAATTGGTATTTCAAAGAAGGTGATGTCCCATGGGCTTTAAAAAAAGATGATATTTCTTTGGAAAAGGAATTTATAATGGGTTTGAGGTTTCCATCTTCATATGGGTCTTCTCTATGGCACTGCTTCACCATGGAAGACCAGTTTTCAAGGTTGAAATCACATGACCATTTGAATATTCTAAGAGTACGTATAATGTCAAAAGCATGATTTAATTATTTTTTATATTAATAATTTTTATCCCATGGGATCATAAAACATAACTAATTTTTTATATTATTCCATGTGTTTATAACTTTATAGTGTCATTATCCTTTTTTGGTGCATGGGTGTGTGAAACATGACTTCCCCCAAGACCAAGGACGTGGCATATGTTATCACTCGAATTGAACCTCAGGCTGAGAAAGGAAATTCCGAGGTAACCTCAAACCACGCTTAGCCAAGTAGCTAGCCCTACTAGGCCAGGAGAGGGATGTCTCCATAAGGATCAAATCCAAGATGACTATAGAAAAAAGATATTATGCTAGGTATAATAGCTCAGAGTTTATATTTTGATTGTGTAGGGTTTTTCTGGATCAGGAGGATTCAAACATCCAAGGCAAGGAAATTAGGTCAAAATTTGCAGGGTGTTCTATGGGG